>JAHWFO010085061.1:71453-135513 GCA_023313115.1 Rhysida immarginata
TCTGGGCTACTAAAATTGCAGTGTCCTCAATATTCACATCCTCACAAATGCAATTGTTGAGGTTGTTACCAAGACAGTGAACAACGTAAAGCTTTTTATTAGGGCTCAACGCTGCTAATTGTTCAAATACGTTGAAGGTGATTAACTCTTTTCCCAGCGCTTGCAAGTGGTTTTGTACTAACATTTTCTGTAAATTCAATTCAACTTTTCTTTTTACTTTTTGACGCGTAACCAACGATTTTTATCTTCTTTTGCCGTTGTTGTTATTTCTATAGAATACGTGAAGGTGTTTGCAGTAGGTTCCTATTAACAATTTTGTACGTTGGTGTTATCAGACCACTTGGGTGAGATCAAGTGTAGTCGGGTTCTACTTCCAACGTTTCTACTAACCCAAAAACTAAAATATTCGTGATTTAGTTTGGGCACATGAAAACGTTTACCCATTAGTTTCTCTGGTTTTTTTCATCTCATTAAAGTCTTTCATTTTGGCAAATTTGCGTGACCATGGGGTAACCACGCTGTTCAAGTACAACATTCGCTACAGTGACCGTCACCTAATTCAGTGTCTGTTACGATAAACGTTCGCGCTAAAAGGTCTTTGTGATTTTCAGACTGGGTACGTGAAATACGTTTGTTTGAGGTTCATATGATCTTCTCCGTTTCTTTCACTGGTTTTTACACCACTTTAAAGTGTTTCCGTTTCGTCAAATGCGTACGCAATGGTTACCGAGTAGCTCAAGGAGGACATTGCCTGCGCAGGATGTCATCAATGCTACAGCTGTTACGATAAATGTTCGAACTAAACCATGCTAAACCAAGGTAAAAATCTTTGCGATTACTAGTCTGAGTACGTGAAATACGTTTGTTCGCGTTTCATACGACATGCTGCATTATTTTCACTAGTATTTCGCCTCGTTAATGTCTTCCCTTTCGACAATTTTTTGGACTCGGGCGTTGTCATGTTATTCAAATAAATAACATACGCCGCGGTGACCATCACCGAAGTCGGCAGGTGGTACGATTACCGTTCGTGCTAAAAATTCTTTGTGATTTTCAGACTAGGTACGCGAAATAAGTTTGTTCGCTGTTCATACGATTTACCTCATTAGTTTCACTGGATTATCTCCTCATTAAAGTATTCCCTTTTCGGCAAATACGTACGCGATGGTTACCACGTTGCACATGTAAAAACCTCGGTCGTATTGGATGTCATCAATGCGGCATCTTTCACGATAAAGGTTGGTGCTAAACCAAGGTAAAAAAAAAAACTTTGCGATTTCCAATCAGGGTTCATGAAATACGTTTTCCCTTTAGTTTCTCTGGTTTTTTCATCTCATTAAAGTCTTTCGTTTTGACAAATATGCGAGAGCAGGAGTAACAACGTTGTTCAAGTACAACATTCGTCGCAGTGATTGCCACCTAAGTCAGTGTCTGTTACGATAAACATGCGCGCTAAAAGGTCTTTGTGATTTTCAGACTGGGTGCGTGAAATACGTTTGTTTGAGGTTCATGCGATCTTCTTCGTTGCTTTCACTGGTTTTTCACCTCTTTAAAGTGTTTCCTTTTCGTCAAATGCGTACGCAATGGTTACAGCGTAGCTCAAGTATGATATTGCCCACGTCGTATGTCATCAATGCTGCAGCTGTTACGATAAACGTATGCACTAAACCATGCTAAACCAAGGTTAAAAAAAAAACTTCGCGATTACCAGTCAGTGTACGTGAAATACGTTTAGTTCGCGCTTCTTACGACCTGCCCCATTGGTATGTTCCAGTCAACTACTTTGTCAAAAACTCCTTGTGTTGACACAAGTTAATGGAATTATTATAACTGCTTTAACCCGAGATTTCTACAATTTTTACTCGTTTATAACAAAAAATTGGCAGTGCATTTTGCTCTAATTCTTACATGAAAGTTGGTTCCACTTAGGATAAAATAGACCTTGGTATAAACGTTCTTCGCCACAGGTGTACTTTTCGTGGTCTTGTTCAACTTTTCACGTCTCTGAGGTGTCGCAATTATGAAGTTTGGTACACGTTATTTAAAAACAAAATCCTCCAACATCCCATAAAACACCAGCCATCAACCCGTGTGGAATCCTCGGGCACCCCGTGCATTCCGAGGTCTCCAGTACCGATGAAACCGCTACCCCGATGACGCGCTCCTAAACCCGACCAACGGACGATCCAGGGTCGTATCCAGGCGGATCGCCGAATATAGGTTTTTCAACCATCGAATGGTTGGTAACACGGCGGCCAGTGAGGGGGCTTTGGCAAAGCCACTTTGTAGCCGAAATGAACAGTCGGGTGCAAAAAGGTATTTACCTGCTCCGTAGCGGCTGAGCTTAGCAGATGTTGATCAGTTGCAAAATCAGGTGCTTGTATTGAGAGTCATGGCAGATTAGAATGGACCTCTCCCTTCTTAATGAAAATAGGGTAGCAGGTACATGCCTGGTATGTGCTCGTCACGGGCTCTCTCCTGACAATAATAAGCGATAGCGGCTGACAACAGTATCGTAAAATCTCTTCCTACTGCCTCGATTGGCAGAGTTCGAATCTTATATGGATAGACATTTTTTTATATTCATTATCGCGTTTTTGACTTCGTTTAAGTTTTAAACGGTGTATGTAAAGAACACCATACATACAATTAATTTTTTTTCATCCAAGTGTGCAATTTGATCTGTTTATTTGAGGGTTTAAAAAACTTTTCATGTTAATTGCCATGGCATGCTTTATTCTATATTTTAGTTTTTAATAAAATATACACTAATTCATATCACCGTTACTTTTACAAAAATCCTGTTTTGTTCAAATCATTTAATATTCTCTACTATTAAATTATATCTTTATATATAAAAATTCAGGCTCAGGATGCGTCTGTAAATGTTCTAAAAACTTTTGAACCACTTATCCGATTGAGCTTATATTCGCAACATATATTCGTTAGGTCCAGAGTAAGGTTTACATGTCCTCAAAGTAGGGGGGAAGGGGTAAAAATCATACATCTTGGTTTATATTTGTTTGTTTACTCAAGAGAAGGCGCCAGAAGTTGTTTATCTTTTCCTTGAAACCGAAACTGAAATAATTGCGCAGAAGCAGGACAGCATAAAAAGTCCGTTTTCTTCCGGATGTTTAGTAGTTTTTGCACATTTCAAGGCAGGAAACGCAAGTTTTTTGCTGTCCGGCTTCTGCGCAGTTACTCCAGTTTCGGTTTCAATGGAAAGACTATTGGGGAATTCAGGTACCGTACAAAATGGCGGATGAAATGGGGAAGAGCATGCGTTTATCATTGTCAGCGATAGCGTTTATCATTGTCAGCGATAGCGTTTATCATTGTTAGCATTAGATCTCAACAATGATGCTTCCCCATTTCATCCGCCATTTTGTAGGCAGCTGAAGTCGCCAATATAAAAATTCAGGGTGCGTCTGTAAATGTTCTTAAAACTTTTGAACCACTTATCCTTTTGAGCTCATACGTGCACCAGATTTTCGTTAGTTTCAGGGAAAGGTTTAAATGTGCCGAGTGTCAGGTTTGCCCATTGGGGAAGGGTAAAATTTGGCTGTCTGACATGAGCCTAAGATATGCGCGGACCAACAATGTATGTGATGTCCTACAATGCACAGCAAAGATTCTGCAACAATAGACCATAAAAATTACTTTGGCTATGGTCATGAATGAAGAAATACAGGATGGGAAACTCCATTGTTTAAAGCGAGATTTTTTTTTTCACTGGCGTTCTCTGGCCATTTGCGTGGGCATTACTCTCTGCCTGTTTTACACGGCGTTCCTCGGGCTCTTTTTTGATTAAATGTTGCAATTTCTGTGAGTTAATATCCAGAAAAAGAACACATGAAGAAAGATTAGAATTTTTTAGAAAGAATTCATGTTTTCTATTTTGCTAAACGGCCGTATTTGGAGACGCCATCCTTTGGGAACTTTTTCAAAGAAATCGTTTTGAATTTTGAACATGAATTTTTTCTATTTAAATTGAAAGCTTTTTTATTTGCTCGGGGTCAAATACGAAAAAATTTTGATTCATCTGAATGTGAATGTATAGCTAAAATTAACGCATGAACAAAGTGTAGAATTAATAAGCCATAAAGGAATGACATAACCAAGTACCGAAAGGCTAAACTAAACAATTCGACCATATTTTTCAACTGGCCTATGTTAACATTGAAAGTCTCTAATAGACCATAATGATACCATTAAACCACATACCTTGGAACCAATTTAAATTATCAATAACTTTACGTTGTATTCATAATTACACATCATTGAAAGCTGTTAAATATAAGTATAGCATATTTTAATAGCATTAATGGTTCCACTAAACCAGGTGCCTTTGATCCTATTTCATCTATCAATAATTTGACGTTGTATTCATTCATGACATCTCATTCCATGTTGGTAAGAGCAGTGACAGCGACAGGCATGGTCCCCGGTTGGAATCCGGGTTGCAGAATTTTCCCTTCCCTTTTCAATTTGTCTTTCGAAATCTTGGAGATGTTTATTCAGTTATTATCTTATGTTGTTTGATATATAACATACAATATCTTAACATTGAATGTTCTAATGAATTTTAATGTTTCCCTTAAACCAGTTGCCTTTAAAACAGTTTCCACTATCAATAAATTGACGTTATATTATTCATGACATATCATTCCAAGTTGTTAGATATATAACATACCAAATCTAAGCAGTGAAATTTCCAATGAAAAATTATGGTTCCACTAAACCAGGTACCATTGGTATTATTTCGACTATCAATAGTTTGACGATATAATCATTCATGACACATCATTCCAAGTTGTTAGATATATAACATGCCAAATCTAAGTATTGAAAATTCCAATGAACCATAATGGTTCCACCAAAACCAGGTGCCTTTATTACAATTTTGACTATCATTAATGTTAATTTATATACATTCATGAGACGTCACTCCAAATTGTTTGACATGTAACATGCCATATTTCAGCATTGAAAGTACCAAAGATCCATAATGGTTCCACTAAACCAGGTGTATTGAAAACAATTTCGACTACCATTAATTTCACGATATATTCATTCATGAGACGTTATTCCAAGTTGTTTGATATATATCATGCCATATCTTAGCATTGATAGTTCCAATGAACTATAATGGTTCCACTAAACCAGGTGCCTTTATTACAATTTTGAGTATCATTAATTTTACGTTATATACATTCATGAGAAGTCTATCCAAGTTGTTATATATATATCATGCTATATCTAAGCATTGATAAATCCAATGAACCATATTGGTTCATCTAAACCAGGTGTCTTTATTACAATTTCGACTATCATTAATGTTACGTTATATAGATTCATGAGACGTCATTCCAAATTGTTTGATATATAACATGCTATATCTCAGAATTCAAATTTCCAATGAACCATATTGGTTACACTAAACCAGGTGCCTTTAAAACAATTTCGAGTATCATTAATTTTACGTTATATACATTAATGAGACATCAATCCAAGTTGTTTGATATATAACATGCCAAATCTAATCATTGAAAGTTCCAATGAACCATAATTGTTCCACCAAACCAGGTGCCTTTAAAACAATCACGACTACCATTAATTTCACGTCATATTCATTCTATAAGATTTCACTCTAAATCTTTTTGATATATAACTTGCTATATCTCAGCATTGAAAGTACCAAAGAATCATAGTGGACCCACAAAACCAGGTGTATTAAAAACAACTTCGACTACCATTAATTTCACGTTATATTCATTCATGAGACGTTACTCCAAGTTGTTTGATATATAACATGCCAAATCTAAGCATTGATAGTTCCAATGAACGATAATGGTTCCACTAAACCAGGTGTATTGAAAACAATTACGACTACCACAAATTTCACGTTATATTCTTTCATAAGACTTCACTCCAAATTGTTTGATATATAATATGCTATATCTCAGCATTGCAAGTACCAAAGAACCATAGTGGACCCACTAAACCAGGTGTATTAAAAACCAGGGATAAAGGCCTGTTTCCTGTATCTCTGAAAAAGGCGTTGATCTGCCCAGTTTTTAAACAGCCTATAGTAGTGACTTCAAGTATTATAGACCAACCTCCATCCTCCCTTCCATATATAAGATCATTGAAACCACCATATTTAAATCTATGAATGAATACCTATGGTCAAAGTTACCGGACTATCAATATAGAGGAAGGCTTGGGACTTCCTTGCAAGACCTCAACTTATTTGTTGTGATGGAAGCGGTTGAGGCGATGGACCAGCATAAAACGTTTATGGTAGTCATGGTGGATATTGCTATTGTAATTGTTGTAAAGGCACCTGGTTTAGCAGAACTATTATGGTTAATTGGATATTTGAATTCTGAGATAGGACATGCTATATATCAAACAATTTGGAGTGAAGTCTTAAGAATGTATATAACGTAAAATTAATGATACTCAAAATTGTTATAAAGGCACCTGGTTTAGTGGAACCATTATGGTTCTTTGGAACCATTATGGTTCATTGGAACTATCAATGCTAAGATATGGCATGTTATTTATCAAACAACTTGGAATAACGTCTCATGAATGAATATATCGTGAAATTAATGGTAGTCGAAATTGTTTTCAATACACCTGGTTTAGTGGAACCATTATGGATCTTTGGTACTTTCAATGCTGAAATATGGCATGTTATACATGTAGGTCAAATTGGAGTGATGTCTCATGAATGTATATAAAGTAACATTAATAATAGTCAAAATTGTAATAAAGGCACCTGGTTTTGGTGGAACCATTATGGTTCATTGGAATTTTCACTGCTTAGATTTGGTATGTTATATATCTAACAACTTGGAATGATATGTCATGAATAATATGTCAAATTATTGATAGATGAAATACGATCAAAGGCACCTGGTTTAGTGGAAGTTTCAATGCTTTTAAAGTATGCTATACTTATATTTAACAACTTTCATTGATGTGTAATTATGAATAGAACGTAAAGTTAATGATAATTCAAATTGGTTCCAAGGTACACGGTTTAATGGTATCATTACTTTCTATTAGAAACTTTCAATGATAACATAGGCCAGTTGAAAAATATGGTTGAATTGTTTATTTTAGCCTTTTGTTACTTGGTTATGTCATTTCTTTATGGTTTGATAATTCTAAACTTTGTTCATGTGTTCATTTTAGCTGTACATTCACATTCAGATGAATCAAGATTTTTTCGTATTTGACCCCGAGCAAATAAAAAAGCTTTCAATTTAAATAGAAAAAATTCATGTTCAAAATTCAAAAAGATTTTTTAGAAAAAGTTCACAATGGACGGCGATTCCAAATACGGCCCTTTAGCAAAATAGAAAACATGAATTCTTTCTAAAAAATTCTAATCTTTCTTCACGTGTTCTCTTCTGGATATTAACTCACAGAAATTGCAACATTTCATCAAAAAAGAGCCCGAGCAACGCCGGGTAAAACAGCTAGTAATCCTATATATTAAAACGCAAAGCATTTTTTGTAAGAGAAAAATTGGCACTTCTGCGCATCGGCATCTGAAGCCAACAAAGAAAGTTACGATAATCCATCAGAAGCCGGGGATTGTTATAATGAGACAATATTCAATCATTGTTTTGAATTAAATAAACTGAAGATTTGCAGAAAGAAAATCCTGCCTTGATCATTTTATGACGTTTCCTTGTGACTACTGAAAAACTCTGAAAATGTTATGTTAAATGTTATATCTTTAGAAAGAGCTTTAAAAACTGATCGCTTTATCCGCTGACACTTTGTCTCAGTTTTATACTTTCAGAGCTATTTTCATTTTATATATTAACTCATTTCTTATTCTTTGTTCATAATGAGATATTTAATCTCTGACAATTTTTTATTTTATTATTTTTTAATTAAAGAGATGGGCATAATAATAAGATGGGTTGTTCTCCGTCAAATTTTGACGGGATCCATCTAGTTATATAATAAATTTAAAAAAATGTTCGGATGGTTTTGGCATAATTGTCGTTGATTATTTTATTTACACAAAATAAACAAAAAATGAGACTTGTAACCTTTTCAAGCAGTCAAAAGAAAATAGCTTCCACTCACCTGCAAACCACTTCCGCATCACACCATAACGAGCGCTGCATCAGCTTATCTCTTGATCACGCATATTATTATATCGATACTGTGCACCATTTACGTTACACTATTAACCAAATAGATTAGTTTATTATTAATAAAACAAAAATTCTCATCAGAACAGCCAAATTAATCTTTTTGTCAGCACGTGACGTAAAACTTGCCTTCCCCCGATGCTAAGCAAAAACTTAATGGAATCGTTCCATAGTAAGCGTGCTCGACTAGATACCTGGAAAAAGTAACCTCATTGGATTGAAGTATTGTAAGGAAGCCGAACAATTTTGACTTAGGTCAAAACCTTTATGCACCCGACTGTACTATGTCCAACAATGAAATTTAGCCAGGGGAATGATCAAGCTTCACTGTAAAGCGCTTTTTGCGTTAGCTTTTCCTGTCTCACAGTAACAATGAACGAGCACGCATCTAAGCTTCAGTAAGTTGAGTCTATTCAGTCAGGAGGAGGAAGCCAGTACAAATGCATTCAACAATGATGTTGCTGGCTAATTTTTATTGTCGGATAGAGGTAATCGGCAGTGGTTTAGTAGAGGCCTAGGCGGACATATGCTAGAGGCTTACTCTCGATTACTAAAGTTTTCAGGACGAGAAGCAGTTAATAGAATTTAACAAACATGTTGAACGAAATAGTAATCTTTTTACTATTTAAAAAGTATAGCCATTAAAAAACGATGTTGGCTGTCTTGACTTAAACCAAACGTCTGTCAACCATCTTTCCGTATGAAATAATGGTAAAATAGGAAAAAAAGAAACCTCTAACAAACCTCTCAGATTAATATTCACTCTCACAATACAATATTTAAATATTTATTCTCTATAAATATTTATGCACATTTAACAAAAAATTATTTGTTGAATGTGTGATTAGTTTCATAAACGGAAAATAAAACAAAATATAAAAAAATAACTAAGGTTAAATAACTAAGGTTGTTATTCTATTGTATAATGTTGTTACAGAATTTTATTTAACATGAAACGACCATTTCTCATTTGCGTTTCGTTATTAATGATGACAAATTCCACTGAACAGTTTTCTCATGACATTAATCATAAAAAAATTATATAGTCAAATTACGGTAGAACTTTGATTACTCCAAAGTTAATTTCTTCAATTAATTCTGCAATCGAAGGCAAATTCTGTTCCTTCGGGTGCAAACCTCCAAGTTAAACAGAAAACATCCAAAATAGAGGAATTATATTTTCCCTTCAACTTCAGCTTTTAATTTTCTATTTCATTATTAAAACAAAGTTATACAACTATAACTTTCTTTTACTCGTTCTTTCGGTAATTCATTTTACGGAAATAACATTAAATTGATTGTTCAGTGTAAGACTGTCTCGTTTAAAATTATTCTAGTCTTATTAACGAAAAGAATAACGTGTCTATCCACTAATTTATATTTTGTTGGATAATGGCTGAAAATAGGCATAGTCGTATGCATCGAAAAAACTGAACCCTTTCTCATATGCTTTGAAGAGAATCCTAGTGCGTACCCCGGATTGAAGCTGCTTACCTCAACTTAATTGTTAAGTTCGGTCTCCCATCATAGTCGGTCCCGAACATCGAACAATGAACTCAACTGCTCCAACAGATTAGAAGCTAAGCTTCCACCGCTGTTGCCCGCTCAACAGTGAGCGAGTACTCGATAATCTAGCATACGCTGCCCCTGCTGACTGGCTAAATTTCATTGTCGGATATACGAGGGTGGGCTGAAAAGTAATGCCTCCATGGCTGTAACTTTTTTATTTTTTAACCGATTTTCAAAATTCTTTTTGTATCTGATACTCACATTTCTCCTCTATGTAATGCACTATTCACTTTTCGACATCCTTTCCACGCATTGTACCAACGCGTGACTAGTCGGGTGAACCCGTCGGAGAGGAATTCCGGGGTTGTCGTCGACACGAGGATTGAATAGCAGCTTTGGATCCTCTTCTGCAGCACGATAACGCCCGTCCGCACACGATCACCACACATCAGAGGGGGTTGCAGCGCCTACAGTTCAAAGAAGAAAAACTGCAGTTCAAAAATGAAAGACTTTGCACCTTGCGAATTTCACCACTTCCCAAAGAGGAAAGAGCACCTTAACGGGCATGAGTTGCGTTCTGAGGACGAGGTGAAACCTTTAGGAAATGTCAAATAAACTCGTTGTAGAAATAGTGGAATCCGTCTCTTCCTCCTTCTTACTATAAACTTGTTTATTATTTAACTTCTTGAGGCTGTTCTGTTTAACCTACAACTGTAATTATCTCGGGCAACGCCGGGTACCTCTGATAGTTAGAAAATATATAGAAAATTTGGTAACATATAGCGCCAGCATACTTCCATGTCTAACCTAGCAAATTCGTGATGACGGATATATACCAGAAGTTTGTGACAGGAGTTTAGATGAAAAACTGCAGTTGAAAGATGAAAGACTTTGCACCTTGCGACTTTCACCACTTCCAAAAGAAGAAAGAGTACCTTAAAGGACAAGAGTTGCGTTCTGACGACGAGGTTAAAGATGCCATCCAATCCTCGTGCCGACAATATCACGGAATTCAAATTCGACCGGTTCACCCGACTAACCACGCGTGGGAAGGGATGGGGACTCTTTCGAAAATTCAAAAGTGCATTACATAGAGGACAAATGTAAATATCATATACAACAAAGTTTTGAAACTCGGTTAACAAATAAAAAAGTTACGGATCAGGAGGCAAAAATTCTTGAACAACCCTCGTATCAGGAAATTCCGAAAACAATTTAAACGGCCTTTTAAAAGCCTTTTCGTATAATGTTTTCCTTTTTTTTTAATATAAACTATTTCATGCGAGCGAAGGAGTGCTAATCGGAGTCTTCACCCAATGACAAGCGGCGAAAATCATGTACAATTTCGTTTGCTGGAGTGCATAGTTAAATGAAGTGATGGTGTTTCATAGTAAGCAACAGTAAAGATTCTAATGGAAACGAGTTTCGGTCATTGAAGTGAGAATGTTCAATTTAATGCGTTTCCATTGTAATAAAATCTTTAAATGTTGCATATTAATCACTCCTCTTTATTATTCCGATCCCTGCAATATAGACAACAACGATACACTAACTGTTTATTGCAAATGAAAGCACCATATCAATGCTTTTTCCATGTGTTTAGCAACAAAATATAAAATTCTATTTTCATTTGCCATAAGTATTTCGATGTCGAGGGGATGATTTGAAATTTACAGTGGAGTAATTTAAGAAATATAATCAGTGTGTAATATATATAAGAAATATATACACAATTTCGACTTGATCCAATCCAAAGGTGCCTGTCGTTCACAAGCATCTAATTTGATCTCCGTATCGAGTCAAACTTACATTCGATAAAATGGGAATATTAGGAATCATGCAGCATTCTCTAGCGAGAATATCAAATCAATGGAATGCCAATTTTTCGCTGAAAATGGCATTACAAATTATTTGCTGACTTATAACCCCACTGGAGGAAGACAATTTTCTATTCTTTATCCATAATTTACACAATTAAATATCTTTCATAATACAATACTTTTTAAAAGTACCATTCCCAGTAATGTCCAATTTTTGGAAATATTTTTTCATGACATTTACTGTTTTCGAAGGAAACACAACCTAACAGCATGATTTGGTGTACTTTCTGTCACGCCCACGTTCACGCAGCATTCACACGCGTGCTTTTTGGCCCGCAGCAATCACACAATAAATCCTAACCAAAGATCGTAATCAACCTTCTGTATATGCTCGGGTTCACTCGTGATCTACAAAGGATGGCCAGGAATGAAGATGAACGATTTCGAAAAGGTTTGGTAGGATAGCCGTACCATTTCAAATATGCTGAAATGCATATTTCTATAAACACGCTTCCTGTGAAATGCTATAAAGTTAGAATGTTGAATAGGAAACATGCCCTTCCCACAATTACACCCCATAATAAAAGGCAGAGTTCAGCAGCTTTACCAAATAAAATGGCCAACTTTACAAATAATTCGTCAACTAAAACGTTCAAATCACAGGAACAATATCAAAGCTGAGAAACGAAGCTAAAGAAACCACTGTAACCACGGTACCAGCAGTGAAGAAAAGATGCAAAGTTGGACTTCATATTGGGGTGAGTACTTGTAATTTAAGATGCCTCAGGAACGTGCTCAAATTTGCATAGCCACGAAGCCAAAGAAGTTTGGCCACTGCTGAACCTTCCTAGGCCAATAATCAAGTATCATATATTCATGGTATCTCAGTAGCCAATATTGAGAAGAGGTGCTAGAGATCATTGCCATTGTACGGGTTTCTTCTGAAAAATTTGAGAACATTATTTCCACCGGCGAGGCTTGGTTATATTTAACAAGCTGCAGGGGACAAAGAAAAGCTTTTTACAGTTCATGAGGGAAAATAATTCCTCGAACGAATGTCAACAAAAAAACATCACATTGCTAAGTCATCTTGGTTTTTGGCAAAACGCGTTTGCGAATTGTCAAGTCTGGAGCTAAGATAAACACAGATTATTATATCAACAAGGTCATCAAACCGTTTTTGGACACCAGTGCATGAAAGATTTACCTGAAAGGCGATCACATTCTCCATCAAGATTCTGCCCCTGCTCATAAGACCTATATCTCTTGACTTCTTGAAAATAAGAAAAAGAGTGAAGTACATTCACCCCGCGAAATGATTGCCCTGATCTCCAGATACTCCCCCCATGGACGGGGTTACATAAAATAAAAACTGAGAGGTTGCAAGGTGAAAGAAAATTCCATCATCTCTTTCTGATGAGTGAAAGAAAATGCTTTAGGAACTTTTTAATAAAGCTCTGGATTCGTGGAAGAAATCTATAGTAACCAGGGAAAACAAATTGAGCAGTGTTATTGTTGTGTCTTTTGCCAATAAATTACAATAAATTTTCAAAATCGTTCACCTTCATTGCTGCTCACCCTCTGTAATGTCAAAAATCTAAGTTATCATGTTTTTTACCTGTGACGTTCTAAATTTTTTTTTACACAAACGCATTATTGTCCTGATGGGACTCAATCCGAATGGGATTGTTTACATGTACTGAGGTGTATTGACCTTCTTCCCTGAGGCATCCGTCACTCATCTCAAATCACCTCGTTTGACTGGAATGAATTTTATCCGGATCGAAGTATTTACATGGCATTTATTGCAGTATTGAGCTCATCCGGAACGACACTATTCATGAATGTATCAGGTCCAGGGGAAAGGTTTGTCGTTTCTTCACCCTTACTTTTTGAATAGTTAAATCCTCTCGTAGGATGATTTGAATAGTGCAATTTTGTTATACTTAAAGAGAAATGATTGGTCTTCTTTTGCACTTACGGTAGTTGTCTAAGTGAAAACATTCAATTTTATTTTGAAAAAAAGTCAGAAATAATTCGAGCCTGCCTGTTGTATGAATTTAAACTTGGCCATAAGGCAGCGGAGGCTATTCGTAACATTTGTACAGCTTTCGGTATTGATTCTGTTACCAACCGGACGGCACTGAATTGGTTCAAAAAATTTAGAACTGGTGTTGAGAGTCTTGAAGATTCTATTGAGGGTTTGGTGGACAACAGCTTGTGTAGTCCATTATCCAGGACAAACTATCACAGCAGGCGTGTTTGTTAGTCAGCTTCAGCCTACACATGAAAAAATCAAGCAAAAACAGCCAGGATGTTTTTTTTTCTTCATGACAATGCATGTCCGTATACGGCAAAGCTGACCCGTCAGGCAATAAACAAATTGACCTGGGAAGTGTTACCTCATCCACCTTACTCTCCGGATATCTCCAACAGATTATCACCTTTTCCGATCTCTCGATAACCATTTGAGAAACAAGTGCTTCAGGACATAAGAAGAGCTATAACATGAACTGGATGTGTTTTTCAACTGTAAAACACTTGACTTTTATAAAAAAGGAATTTATGATTTAGTATCTTGTTGGGAGAAGGTTGTTTATAATGATGGCAGAGATTATTTCGATGAATAAATAATGCATTTATGCATTAATCTGAGTACCAATTGTAATATTTGCAAACACGAAAAAGCTTTCCCCTTGACCTGATATTAAACGTACTGAAGGTAGTAATTAAAGGGGGATGCAAAATAAATATCGACTGGGTATTTGATGACTTTATGAGTTCACAATATGTAATAATGTCATAAATTTTGGGGCATAGCTTTTAAAGGCCTAATATCTAAATTCCACTTATTAGGAAAGTTTATCTACAAGTGCTGGATATTATAGAATGATAATTGTGTAACTTGTGTAACTTGATTGTAATCAGAACGTATCTAATTATTCCGATTGTTAACGATCGTTTTTCTTGATCCGAATGGTATCGATTGTTTTTATGATTATAAGCACGGTCTATAGATATTCATGGTCATCGAGCTCCCTTGTTAAAATGAAGCTAAAGTTTCTAGCTCCCGGTAGGGCGGGAACTCTATTGAAAAGTGGCGCTGCATGTACAATCTGCCCAACTGCGCCTGCAGCGCCACCCTATCGGCAGAGAGAAACTTTACTTTCGTATTCAGTTTCAATGAAAATCTCTATCTCAGGTTGCGGTCGGGAATAGTGCGATCTATGCGGCACCTGGCGCGATCTATTTTCCTTAGCTTCTCGAAACAATGGAAAATAGCCGAAGCCCGATGACCATGAATATCTATAGACCGTGATTATAAGCTTTTATTCAAATTGTTTTTCTGTAGGTTTGTGTATCCGTCAAATTTTGTAACCAATATTAAAGCAAATTCCCGACAAGCCAGAGAGTTGAAACTTGATACACATACACAAGGACCGATGATATGAATATTAAAGGAAACATTTTTTCAAATCGGTTCAGTGGTTCGTGTTCTAGAGCACAAATTCATTTCAATCGTCTCTCCATAAGTCGAAGGGAAAGATTGTTATGCGAATTGCTTAATTGTTTCGACCAAACAATTAGTTTTACAAATTGTTGATGCCGGCTTAAAGAGATATTATTGGCGTGCGCAGCAGAAGTGTCTGACATCTAGTGGTGATGTGGAAATTAACAAGATGGCGCCTTTAACGGGTACAGATTCACTGAGTTTTACAGCGAATAGTTGTATTCGTGAATATATCTTCAAAATGAGGAGAATCAATAACAAATACTGTTGTGTCTGGGGTTGTAAGTCAAAAGCAAATGTAGAAAACAGTATATACATGCACACATTTCCCAAGGATAAAACTTTGAACCTTATTCCCTCAACTAAACATCTTTTGAACCTATTTTCTTCCTTACCTACATATTTATAGATATCAGCTAGCGGAACATTGAATGGCATATTCATTTTGAGTACTGGAAAATCAAAATTCTCAAGGCAGCACAAGCTTAACAAGCTGTGAAATAACGTGTGAAATACCCATTATCTCCGCCATTTCCAACAGATGGTAACGCCATCTATAGGCGGCTGCGCACGCGAATAATAAAACATAATAAAAGCGTGTTTTAAAAAAAAACTTTCTTACCTCTTATCTTGTTTCTTATGTCGATTGTTACCGATTCTTTTTCCTATGTTATCGGTTGTCTTCAATTATTTGATTGTTATTAATTTATTCCAATAGTTTCATTTTATATTATAAATATTTTTCAAATAACTTTCACTGGAAGCCACGTCTATTGTAATTCCACCAGCCATTGGTAGATTATTCACCAGTAGTGACATCTCCACTAACTGGTGGAAAGAGGCTATACTGTATATAAACAGATGCTGCATCCGATGCTAATTTTGTAGTGATCATAGTTCCTGAAGATGAGGTTTACTGGAAACGCGTAGAACATATCGCTATTTCCGAACCTTTATTCTTTCAATAACGTACAGACCATCATGCAACCTTCATTATAATTTTTAGTAGTGGATTTTGCATTCATTTTTAACATTTTCGAAATAGGTTTACGGCAAGGAACGTAAATTATTATAAATAAGTACTTTTGTATTAAAGGTGATAATAGAAATGATGAACCATTGGTTAACGAGTTCTACTCTTTAGCCAACCAATCGATAGGCAACGTTCGCTCCGACGATGAAGAAAAATGGCCATTTGCCACGACAGGATCCAATAAAAAAGTTTTAGGCCACTATGAATAAACCAATTTGTGGAAGTAGAGATGGCATACACAGCTTGACCATGAAAGAATTACCGGTATACGCACGTTCGCAAGAATTCTTTTCTGAAGTTCAAACGGGAATGTGAAAGATGCAGTCAGTATTACTGATTCATCTTCATTAATAAACGACGTCAATGCAGTCATGAAAAATTATAGTAAAGGTATCCTAAGATGTCATATATAATTTCTGCTTATAGTAGGGCTCAGAAAAAAAAGGCACATTTAGAATTTTGTCAGGGTATGCAAATTACATAACAAGATTGATACATTATTTTGAAAGTGGGAAGAGGGAACTGAAAGACATTATAATACCTGAAAATTAACTAGATTCTTACCGGTAAATATCTGAAATAGACGCTCTGTTATCTTGGTTGTATTCAAAAAATAAGGCAAGGTTTCGTCGTGCTTTAAAAAATGTTTTTCCTTACCAAAAAACACATTAAATTGTCTATATTATACTGCACACGAAAATCAAAAGGTAGAATGCAATTGCAAAAGTTGCTGAAGAAGGGAAGCATTACAGCCGAATTGCATCTGATTTTTGTGTTCCAAAAAGTACAGTTAGAAACAGTGTTCAACGAAAAAGAGCAAAATGAGATCTCTAAACGAAAGCCTAGATAGGAAGACCAGGCGCTATTATAGAAAAAGAAGATAGACTGCTGTCGGTTATCGAAATCACAGTCCAGAATACAAGTGGTGGATTTGAATTTTTTATCTTTCTCTAGGGACAATATTATCATTAAAACAATTTTTCATGATTACGGGGTTAAAATTAGTTGTTCCACAACAAAACGGCAGCTTGCAGAAGCAAAATTAAATGATAAGCGTTTGGCAGATAATTCCTCGTCACAAAGAAAAACAGGATAGCCCGACTTGTCTTTGCAAAAAACTGACAAGCAAAGGGTTTTCGATTGGGTTTGCTGGTGGATTTTAGTAACATCCTGACTCGTTTTGTCGGACGGACACATAACTTTATACATTTATTTTATCGATTCAGCTTTTTTATTTAACGTTATGAAATGTAGAGGTCCCTTTACGGTCCTTCTTGAGGAAGATGATGAATATCTCGCAGTTTATAGCGGGAAAGAAAACACAGAATTCCGATTGGTTTCATCTCGTATTATTACTTTGTCAAGTTATGCGTCGCCTAGCCTTTGTATGGGGTGATATTCTACTTTTCTAAAAAGGACCATCACAAGAATCGAACCTTAGACATGTCTCTATCGTTATGTTGGTTAAGTAAAGTTGGGTAACTGCTCGTTGGATAATTACTCGTACTATTAATGGAGAAATATGGACAATTTTTGGCTGTGTGAAATGTCAATTTGGAGTATTTAGAGTTCATCCTTCCCGTTCAAAGTCTGACTCTCCTTTACACGAACGAGCTTAGTAACAGTGCTACATAGTATAGTGTTCTCTCCCATAGCAGAGAACAATACCTGCTCCCCCCCCCCCGTTCCAAGAACCTGGGACTGTATCGTAAAATCTTAAAAGAAGTGGTGATAACAGAGGCTCAATTCACAGCCTACAAGAAGACACGGGAAATGGGGCATCTTATAAGGGAGAACAGTTACTAGTTAACTTTTTATCTATACCCTTTGCTTCCCTCCCCTTAATTGACCGATTTCACTAAGCTCCGCCCATTCCAAGATGGCGTCCGTAAAAGGGATCATGCCTCCGACGAGCCATAGCGCTAATGGGAATATGAATAATTGTTCGCAGAAACTCCAAGCTTTTACGACTGAAATGAGTTTCGAACATTTAGAAAAACGATCAGTAAGCAGTAGGCTTACTTAAAAGAGATTTTGCTTATTGTGACGAGCTATGCCCACGATCGTAATGTGGAAGAAGCAGGAGACGATCGGATTCGCTGTGTAGATCGGAAGATGCTGATGCTCGATGGAAAAAAAACCGAAGTACCTCACACTCTCAAAATTACATTTATTCCAATGACTGAGGAAACACTTGATTCCAATCTCATTCTTAACAAAGTGCTTGAAATTACTTGAAATTTTTAGAGCCAATAGCGATTTTCTTTAAACCAGAATTTCATGTTTTTAACCAAATTTAAAAATAAGAAGCATAAGATAAATGTTAAGCGAAAAATAATGATTTTATTATTAATAATAATGACAAATTGTGCATACAATAAACAGAATTATATAAAGTTTTATAAATACATTTTATAAAAAAATACTGTTTTTATACCTTAAATTATGAATTGTTTATTAATCAATTTATTTATTTATAACTTGAGGAAAAAGAATTATTCTTAATTTTAAGCACCATTTTTCGAATGCCTTATCATAATTAAAAGAAGCATTTACGGGTCCATTTAATTTGATCATTTTAAGTAACGGATATTTATAAGAGAAAAGGACGAGACACAAAAACCCTGGAATACAAAAATTATAGTTATTAAATAAAAATAAAAATTAAATAATAATTGACAAAAGAATTAATAATTTTATTTTATATTTCTAGTTTTATTTAGATTTTATTTAATATATATTAATTATTTTGCCAATTATTATTTATTTTTATTTAATAACTATTATTTATCACTAGCAAAGGTACCCGGCGTTGCCCGGGATAATTACACTTGAAGGTAGACAGAACAATCTCAAAAAATAAAATTAAATTTTCCAATATCTTAAAAATAAACACATGAAAATGCTTAGAATTAATACAGTAAAAATTCTTAATGAAAATTCGAAAAAAAAAATTTTTAAAGGCTCACAATGGATGGATCTCTCCAATAATTTCTTACTCACGTAATCTTACTTCAGACGTACACTTGTTGTTGTTGCAATTTCCACTCTTCTCTCGATGTGTTGAAGCAAAACTTGGCCATTCATCACTGTGTAGTCTAGCGGTCGCCGATTCTTCTATTTACTTGCTTCCGATTTGCTCAACACAGCACGGAGCTAAAGGAGTGCTTCCTCTTTCGTCTTTGCACTCTTTCTCAATAGTCTGCTAACTCTTCATTATCTCTAGTTACTGATCATTTTTAAAGATTTTCAAGAAATTGTTAAATACTGAGAATTCTCTTTTCTAAGAAAAACCTGAATAACAGGAATTCTATGCATTGTTACAAATTGAAACTTATCCAGATTGCATCATCATTTTATGTTCATTGCTATAATTCTTGGAAAGGAGTGCTTTATCATTGCATCATCATTTTGTGCTCATTGTTATTGTGAATTGCGCGTTGATGCGAACACGACGGGCCTATTGTTGCACAAACTTTGCCTTGCATTGTTGGTCATGAGAAATTTCTCATTATTATGCCTTGCCATAACCATGAATATTGATTTTTTATCGATATTTATTATTTTTACGAAATCTGAGGTAGACAGTGACCTTCCTCATGCTTTGAAGGTCAAATATGCAAAATTTCATTAAGATCGGAATAAAACTGTAGATTTTAAGTAGTTATACTAATGTTAGTGGGTGAATCCGATCACGGATGAAATAAAATCCGATGTTTGAAATAAAATCCGATGTTCAGATGTTCAAATATCCTTTTATTCATAACATAATCTCATTTTCGAGGCTGTTTGGTTAATTCCATGCGATCTTTCTTAGACTAAAGTTTACTAAAAATTGTCCATATAAACACAATTAGCCATGTAGTTCGTCAAATGTAATAATTTAGCGTACCGTTTCAATCGCATGTTCGTCGCTATTCTCACTGGAGCTCACTGGCCACATAACTACACGAGTTAGCTCTCGTTAAATTTGTGAGTTTATCGAAACATGTCCATAATCGTCAGACTAGTTGAGCTACCGCCACTGGCGATTGGTGAGCAGACTAGGCGGACACTGTCAATACATTTTAAAAACATCTGATAAATCGCAGAAAATAATGAAAACTCCAGCAAAGGATTAGCGAAGGGAAAAAATATAGCAAAATTCAATTTCAGTGAACGATTTTATCCAGAACTGTTTTTCTCACCTGGAAAAAAGTAAAAAGTAACTTCATCTCTTCAATATCGGCTGATGCATTGAGGAACAGAAATTTTTTTACCCTTTTAACAATTAATCCATTTGAATAACAGTTGTATATGGAGGCAATCGAGTGCTATCCCGTCTACGGCGTCCATCTTGGAAAAATGACCAATGGGATGCGCGTGAAATCGGTCAATTATAGGCCCCGCTTGGAAAATTTTAGTGACACGGCAACTTCCACGGGATTATCTAAGCTTTTATGTAACCATGGCTTAGGTATCAATGTGGAAGACGGACTACAAAATCTTGTACCATTTTTCGAATAATCTTCCTCAGAACTGAGGCCTCAAGTACACGTAGAAACCTCAATACCTTTAAATGGTTCACTGAAGTTAACCGACCAAAAAAAATTCCCACAGTACTGAACAAAGAACAAGTAATTAAGTAAATCCTGTGGAATGGAACAAAGAAAAACTGAAAACCTCTAAGGCACAAGGAGGGAAAATGAAATACTGGACGCGTATTTCAGGTACCAGGTACCATCTTAAGCGGAGGGGGGTCTAAGAAAAAAGAAAACGAAACCTTAAAGCTAAAGAATATATCTGCTATCAAAACCCAAAAGTGAATAAGTCAAATTTTTCAAAAAAATCGGTTTGTTGTCTTTTTATATACAAGATAATGACAGTCGGTCCTCCTTGGTTCGAATCCAGGTCGCAGAATTTTCCATCCATTTCCTAATTAATATCATTTACCTGATGTTTGGAGTTAGCTCCAGTTTAATTTCTTTATTTCTTATAATATCTATCAATTGGTATAACTGAATAAGTCATAACATTTATGCTTAATGAAGTTTCCGTTAATTATTACTGTATATGTTTAAAAAAAATTAGTTTCATCATTTTTAAACATGTATAGTTCTTAGGTTTTGCATCTAAATCTATGTTCAAATTATTAATTAAATTTGCTAATTATTATATGTGAATAAGTTAAACTGAATAGTTCTGACTTATCTTGGTTATAATGAAATCTGCTGTTGTTTTTAAATAAGTAGACTTATTCAGTTTTGTTTAATTTCTTCATTTCTGTAAACTTTGCTATTCTTGACTTACTCATTTATGTGTTTTGATAGCAGATGTAGACTGGGGGGGCGCCCCCCCCAGCTGTTAGGAATATATCCCATTGGTTAAGCGGAAGAGATTATAAATAAAAAATTAAAGAACATATCTAAAAGGCTCATGGACAAATATGAAAAAAAATAGGCCAATGAAACAAGAGGAAGCCCAAGGGGAAACAGCTTGACAAAAAGAGGAGGGAGAAAATTAAAACAAAGTTAGATAATGAAAATAAAAAAAGGTTAAAAAATTAAAAAGGAATATAAAAGTTAAAAAAATAGTAAACATTAATGAACAAAATAAATAAAAATAATAATATAGATAATAAAATTAAAAAAATATAATAAATTAAATTAAATAAAAATAATAATACATAAGTAATAAAAAAATGAAAAGAAATTTAAATAAGAAAAATAAAAATACTATCTTCATAATGCTCCTGTATCCGATCAAAGGTATCATACTGAATTGAATACTATTAAAACTATAGCAAGGTTGAATGGCTTTGCAGGTAACATTGTCGACAACTTATTCCGTAGGCATAAGTTTCTTTTAAGTAAAATAGGATTTCACGAAGTTAACTCCAGAGACCACAAGCCTTAAATTTATTAGTATTGCTTATGATCTACGATTCACTGGGCCTAAAAAATTATTTTAGCGATTGCAATTTAAAGAATGCATTCATAAATTTGAAAGTACTCCTAAAAAATCATAAAGGTGTTATTCCATCTTTAGAAAAGTCGGGAATCTATATTATAAAAAGGTCGAGCAAAGTTCTAGAAATATTATAAAAAGGTGAAAAAGGCATTTAGCTCTAGTAAGATATGACACGTCGGACAGCTGATTTTAGAAATGGTCATGGGTCATAATATTAATTTAGATAATTTTAAGTTAGTTAGGTCGGTAAATTTAAGAAATTAATTAGACAGCTTTGGAGTACAACAATTATAAAAAGGATTCCAAAAGTTATTAAATATGGACAAAGGGCCGATCTCAGACTCTGTTCTGTTTGATTTGTTGAATTGATTATGTGTCTTCTTCTTTACTTTTTTTGTTATCTTTTGCTCTTTATTTTTCTTATTTTTTACTATTGTTGGTTACTTATGTTATATTATTTTTATTTATTTAAATTCATTTATTATACATTTGTTATTTTATTATCTATATTATTTGTTTTATTTATTTTGTAATAAGTTTACTCTTTATTACCTTTTTATATTACTTTTTTATTTTTTTTTATTTTTTTAAATTTTTATTATCATTATCTAACTTTATATTTTAGCTTTTTTTCTACCCCTTGTCGGCAAGATGTTTCCCCCTCGAGCTTGTTTTTTTTTCATTGGCCTATTTTTTCACTTTTGTCCATGAGCCTTTTTGATTTTTCTTTAATTTTTATCTTGTACAAGTTCCCTTTCGCTTAATCAATGGGAGTATTTCTTAACAATTGCCCCCTATTCAATATATTCTCTAGCTTTAAGGTTTTATTAGGAGCTTTACCAAAAAGCTACTTATAAGAATGCACGTTTGGTGTGTATGTGTATGCGGCCGTCCGGCCGTCCGCAGTTTGCACGATAACTTCAAATTAACTTCAAACAGATTAACCTTTTCAAATTCTCCTTTCAGAAATATAACCCTAAAGTTCTTAGCTCGACCGAATTAACTTTTTCAGAATTTTTCGTGGACCTTTTCAAGTCGGATTCACGTGCTAAATCAGTGCCTGTAAAGAATACCAAGATAATGACATGTCATATAACAATCGATTTGTCAAGAATGAATACTAACTAAGAAAAAAGAAAAACTCTTTAACCACAACAATAATGGTAGGACAATACGACCTGGATGCGCATTTCGAAAGCAAGGCTTTCATCATTTGGCAGGAACAGCGAGGACACAGTAGAACAAAGTATATTGAAGGTCGAAATCGACAATCGATCAGTGTATGTGAAAAAGTAGTACGAGTGGTTCAGGAGCCTTAGCTCACTTAATACGCTCGCCCAAAAAGTAAACCAAATGAGGTACAATGAAGTGGGAAAGAAGCCTGATGAACCTCTTAAGTCATCCCGAGAAGAGTCACTTCATGGTAGGGACGAGAATCAGATTGTGGATTGACGAATAGCGAATCCGAAAAACTAGGATCTAGTAGATCCAGTAGTTGGGGAACTCGGCCTTGTTAATGTTCTCCAGGATATGACGGGGTCTTCGAAACCTGAGGGGACCCCTGATAACGAGGGAGTGAACCAGGATACAGCAACCAGGGTATTTTCATGAAATTCCATCTTGGGCAGCATGTTCCTGAGAAGTGTTTGGACATAGGAACCAATGTGGGTCATTCCCAGATCTTCATAAATGGAGAGGTAACTCTTCTGGCAATGGACCGGAGGGTAATATTTTGGAAGGTCTGAAGATCTTTCCATCTCGATTTGCAAATGGAAGCCCAAGCAGGCATACCGTAAAGTAGAATGGCACCATAACAAGAGTTTTCTGTCCACTCTGAGAGCGCTGTTTCGCCCCAGAAGCGCGATGAGACTAAATTTCGCTTTCTTAGCCTTGCTAAGCGAATATTGGACATGGTGGTTCCATTTGAGCTTGGAGTCAATCACAATTCCGAGGTACTTATAATTTTTAACCCACTCAAGCTTCCTACCATAAAGGATGAGGGGACTTGCAAGGTTTTTGCGTTTGCGTGTGATGAACACGGCTTTACATTTGTTAACATTCAGCATAAGCACCACTTAGAGAACCTGCTCTCACGCTGGTGTAAAGCTTTCTGCAGACGGCTGATGACGTGGACTGGATTACGTGCCCAATTCATGATGTACCCTTCGTCAGCAAACAAGTAAAGATTGCACTTTGCAAACTTAGGAAAGTCGTGGATAAAGAAATTGAACAAGGCAGGCGCCAAGACAGAGCCTTGGGGAACACCAGCACTAACCTCGCAAGGGACAGACAAGGAGTCACCAACCTTAACACGGAAAGTCCTATTTGTCAGAACGGAGCGAACCGAGGCAAATAGTTCGTCAGGGAAGCCACAAGTAATCATTTTGTAAATGAATCCATCATGCCAGACTTGATCAAAGGTCTTTTGAACGTCAAGAAGGACAATACCACCAAACAGAAAGATTGAGAGGACCGTTAAAATCAGCAACAAGCTTCCATGCCTGTGAAGTGACAGGAGTGAGCAGTGCGGAAGTCGAATTGCTCTTCACGAATAATGTTGTTTGCCTCGCAGAAGTCGTTGAACCTCTTGAGAATAGTTCGCTCAAAAACCTTGGAGAGCATTGGCAGTAAGCTAATGGGCCTATAGCTGATGGGAAGATCAGGATCAAGTCCCGGCTTGGGAATAGTGAGGATGATTGAGTTCTTCCAGGCACTAGGGAAGTGACCGTTAAGCCAGCAGTCATTCATGACCCTAGTGATAATGCCAACAACATTCAGAGGCAAATTCTTAAGAGCACTGTTGGTGGTAGTGTCGATGCCGACTGCTTTTTTGTTTTTCAGGTGCTTAATGATGTTCAAAATCTCAGAAGTGCCAATGATATTAGGATGAGTAAGAGCGCGTCACATACGTCTTTGACTTTACGAGTAATATTAACCAGACTCCTTGGGCGTAGTGAATTGACTTTTCAATGAGTCGGCGATAAATTGAGCCTTGTCCTAGTCACTTATAACAAAATCGCCGCTTTCTGTAAGTAGAGGAGGGAGATCAATGGCCCTGTTGCTTATAAGAGCCCTGACAGTATTCCAAGGAGAATTGTCTTGGACGGACAGACTGTTGATCTTGTCATTCCACCTTTGATTCCGTAAGTCCTTGATCTGCTCGCTGACCTTACGCGATAGCCTGTTGTACTTCGTTTTGAAATGCGGGAGCCTGGTACGCTACCACAGTCTTCTGTAAGTATTTTTTTCCTGAATAGCATGCCTGGTGATGGGAAGAAGTTCAAGATGATCTGGCCGCTTGTAATCAACTGGAGAAGCAATAGCATCGGAAGCCATGATAGTGGTGCGAGTTACATTTTTTTACATTTTTGTCGATGTCATTGCTGCTGTCTGGGTCCTGATATGGAATGCAACTATCTTTTAAAAGTTCTCTAAAAATTTCCAGTCCTGCTTGTAACGAAGATCGATATTTGTCTCCTCGAAATTTAGAACAACAGGGAGGTGATCAGATGATAAGGCATTCACTGTGTAGATGTTGTATGGTTTGAAAAATCCTTTCAGGACAGCTATGTCAAGCACTTCACTAACAGGTGAGTGATCACAGTAATATGTATCTTCAAGGGGGCCGACGATCTGATCTAACATGTATCTATATAGTACTGAGCCGCTCTGATTTGTGCATCTAGAATTCCAGTGAGGATGCTTCGCATTTAAATCACCCGCCATAACAACTACATTGGGTCCGGACAAAAGCTCATCGAGATGGCGAGGGTCAAGCTTGTGCCCTGACAGGTTATATAAGAAAGTAAACTTGACCTCACCAACGTCAACATCTTTAATGATAATGGATACTGCTTCCATTTTTCAAAAAATCTGGGGTGACGATCTTAGTATGATCAATACCTCTTCTGATAACAATAGCTGCCTCTCCAGAGGGGTCCTATCTTTTCTGTAAATATAATAACCTAGTAGGTTAAAAGCTCTGCTCTGCTTGAGGTGAGTCTCGCACAAAAAGGCAACGTCGATATTCCAACTTGTGAGGAAATCGTAGAACTCATGACACTTGCGAGGAATCCCCCTCGCATTCCAGATAGTGCATCCTAGTTTTTCGTGCTTTATAGGGATGTTTAACCATGATTATTTCCTGCTCTCAACTGGAGTAATCTTTGGCAAGTCATTGCCACTTTCTTTTAGCATATTTATTAAGTTGCCCAGAAAACATAGAATTTTAGCCAATACTTTGTGGTCAAAAGCACCCTTACCAATTGAAGCAGAGGCAACAGAAGCAAGAGATCTACCTTCAACTACTTTGGACTTTCTATTCATTTTGACTTATGGGTATTTGCGGCATTTTTTATAGCTGAATGTGTGCTGGCTTTCACAGCGAATACATTTAGGCGGGTCTTTACTTTTTATATTGGTACAGCGCCTGCGCATTTGTTGCAACGTGGTGACTCAGTGCAACCCTGAGACACGTGCCCAAAAGATAAACAATTATAACTTTGCTATGGCTTTTTGTTAACCCTAATCAATGCAACTGGTACAGCAAGTGGACTGATACGTTTCAGACTTACGAAGGACTTATTATGTTCAGTATTTTGGAGAAGGACTAGAACCATTGGCATCTCGACAGCACCGTTTGCTTTTTAAGGCTAATTGCTTTGTCCGGGAAGTAGTTGGCGTTTCTGAGGTCTTCACAGAAATCATGGAGGTCGTATGTTTTGTCAACGTTACGAACGACGTACTGTCAACGTTCAATAGCTTTTCAGACTTCAGTTGGTAGTGTTGGATTTTTAGCACATACTTCTTTTTGATTCCAGACAGTTGACAGAGTTCTGTGCGTTTCTTCGTCATGACATTTGACCTTAATGGTGTCTGAGCGACCCTTGTGGACAGTAATTTTATCCAGAGGTACGTGGTTTTTAATCTCGTTTAGAACTTCCTTGATTGGTTCCCGTGATTCCTAATAATGTATATAGTCCCTCTTTTACGAGTGGTTTTGACAGTCTCTTGGGCGTTTTTGTGAATGGTTTTGTTGCCACGTATGAACACAGATGTACCGCCATTAATATTCACAGTGGAATGAAAGTTATCAATTCTGGCACATTTTTTATTCTTTTTGTGCCGTTCGATGTGCCATTCTCCTTCACCGAATGGTGTCAGTGGGATCATTTTCTAACCTCCTCTTGGAACCAATTTTTAGCGAAACGTTCTCCACATTGCTGGCCACGATACTAACTTCCTTGGCAATATTATTGTTGTCTTCTACTAAAGGGATTGTTGTCACATTAATTGGATCGCAGTAGTCTGTGCTGCAGTACTTGGATCATGCTTTAAGAGCAATTCAAGACGGCCTATGCTGGTTGAGGTTTTATTTTTATCAATCAGCTGGTTTCTAATATCCGCGATATTTTCACTTTGCTTATCTACCTTTTCTTCAAGAGCAGTATATTTAGCAGTCATAGCACTGTACTGTTCACTTATCACTAGGTCAAAGGCACCAAATCTAGCATCCTTACAGGCATCACGGTAAGCTTTTTCGCATGTCACGGTATTACGTCACCAACTGCCAATACATTATTGGCTGAGTTAAAGTTGGACAGGATGGACGAATTCATCATATAGATCGATACAGTATAAATGAGAGGAAAGCATAAATAGTAGCCTTGAGCGTATTCAGGGGCCGTCCTAACGACAGATTGGCTGAGAGACAGATAGAAATACACAAAAAACTGACCTGGACGAGAATGGTGATACTCAGACTAAGAGTGCTGATGAGAGGGAGAAAGAGATCCAATGGTGAACCTTGATAACAAGAACAATGCGGTGTGGTCCCGAATTTGCCGCCCTTAGCAGGATCTTATTAGTACCAGACGAGTGAACTTCCGACGATTGCTCAGTGTTCATCAACTTCAGGAGGGTAGAGATCCTGGTGTCTGTGTGATGTCCTCTCTGTGTCCTGTGTCCTCTAAATTGTCCTTACTGAAGGTCGACAATCGACAATCGAACAGTGAAGTGTACATTTGTTAGGATGGGACGAAAGCAGCGCTTTCACAAAGCTCATCCAACCAGAATAAACTCCAAATGAAATACACTGAAGTAGTCAAGAAACCTAACCAACCCAAGTGGTCTTCCATATTATACAAAAAAGAAAATAAGATTGACGATTGTCAGAAACAAAATACAAACGAAATAAAAAACACAAGGAGAAAGAAGATTATCACATCTTCCAGTAGTCCGGGAAAGAGACGTTGCTAATATCTTCAAAATTGACGTCAAGAACGTGCCTCGGTTTACGATACTTCGTATGCCAGTTCATATTCAATGAGTTCTTCAGTATTCCATTCACAAGTTTATTGTCGTGAGTCTTCATCTTCTGTATCATAATCAAAAGGTGATCCTGTATAAACTTTCCGATATGGGCCATGTTTAAATCCATGTGGATGGATTGGTTTTTCACCGTCCTTCTGTCCAGCTGAGCAATGGTCCTCAGGGTAACATTCTGGAATGACTGTAGTTCACTCCATCTGGTTTTACAGATAGTCGCCCACGTAGGCATGCCATAGAGGAGTATGGTCCGGATAATCGACTTGTACAGAAGTAGCTTGTTGTCAATGCTGAGGGCGCTGTTGCGACCCATGAGAAATATGATACTGTACTTAGCCCTCTTCGCTTTGTTCAGAGCATAGGACATATGCCGGTTCCATGAGAGTCTGAGTCAATGATAACTCCCAGATACTTGTAGTTGTCCACTCAGTCCAGTTTCTTATTGAACAGAACAAGAGAATCTGGGGGACGCTTGAGCTTCCTATTGAGGTACAAAGCCTTGCACTTTCCGACTTTAAGGTTCAACTTCCAGCAGTTAAACCAGTCTTCGAACTGCTTCAAGGCGCACTGCAGCCGAGTGATAATGTGAGCCGGCTGGTGTGCCCATGTCATAATGGCAGTATCATCCGCATAAAAATACAGATTACAATTATCGGGTTTCGGGAAATCATGTACAAAGTAATTAAATAGCACAGGCCCGAGGACAGAACCCTGAGGGACACCGGCCTTCACAACACGGGGCGTGGAAAGATTTTCTCCAAGTTTGGCTTGATAGGATGTGGGACTTCATCAAAGTTGACAATACCTTCTTCCACACGCTGAGACATGATTTGGCTCTCGGGCTTATCGTTGGTAGGAGTAACAAACTGCATTTCCAGTGAATCTGCAATGACTTGGGCCTTGTACTGATCAGTTTGCACATAGTCATCTTGTGGTGTACGGAGTGGAGGAAGCGTAACATTCTTCTTCTTCTGTAAAGCTCTGGCCATACTCCAAATGGAATTGTCGCGAACTGACAAGCTTTTGAGTTTTTCACTCCATCTAGCGTCGGCAACTTCTTTTATCTCCTCTTGAACTCTTCGCACTAACCTGTTGTACTTGGTTTTGAGCCAAGGTTCACGATAGCGTTACCATAGTCTACGGGTCCTGTTTCTTTCAGCGTTGGATTCCAGGAGTGAGTTGGATTCGATGAGAAGGTTTATTCTCTGATGGATACTTACTAGCTTCTATGGCGCTGTTAATACATCTGGTGATGTCATCAACAAGTTGATCGATGTCCTCTGTACAGCAAGTAACGTCGGGATGGTAGTCATAGTCCTTAAGAATATCTTTGTAGAGCTTCCAGTCTTGATGATGTACGAGTTCCTCTCGGAAATTTATGTCAACATTGTCAAAGTTCAACGCCACAGGCTTGTGGTCAGAAGAAAGGTCATCAATCATGAAAATAATGTACGGTTTGAAGAAACCCTTCAAAAAGAAGGTCGAAAGAACAAGAGGGATCTTATATAGCGAATCAAATCCACGAACAGCCAATCAGGGAAATTTTTTAATAGTGTGTAAAGTCAATGGTTGGTGAGCTGTGACCACCAATGAATCAAAGGTTAATCACTATAGGACCTTTGTCTGAATTGAATAGTTTGTTGCTATTGGTCTTTTGGATGGCCATGCTTTCGAAAGCGTCGAGCAGGTATTTTTATTGATTGAATGTACAAGCTTTAAATTGTCAAACGTAAATATGACATCATAAAAAGCTTCATGGAATTTCTTGACATCATTCATCGTCAGAACTCTACAAGTTTTGGGCCCACTTCTATGATCACAATTTGGATAAATGGGTAGTGCAGATGGAGAGTATCACGTATAACATTGTCTTTTTTTAATTCTAGATCGTATGCATGATGACGTCACGCAACTAGGGAACTTCTTTTGCCGCCGTGATTGAGACCAAGTTGAGATCTTCCAGCATAGAAATAGAAGGATTATGCTCGATGATTGAGACCAAACAAATGAAAAATTAAAAAAAAAACAACATTTTTAAGCATACACATTTACTTTAAAATGTGCATTCGTATGCCTCTCATTAAAATACGAATTCTTAAAATAATAAAAAGGAAATATGTGGCGGAGCGTAATTTTTTCATTTTAAATTTCAATATTATATGCCCGCTGCCTATTTTTAATATGATGAATTCCGATTTTAATGAGAGGTACCAAAAATTATTTTTCACTTTTCAGTGCACTTTTTAAATATATTTATTATTAAAAATTAATGGATATATATTTAGAGAAGGACGAGACACAAGAACCCTGGAATACAATTAATAATAGTTGTTAATTAAAAATACAAAATGAATAAAAAATAAGATATAATAAACAAAAATAATTAAAAAGTAATTAAAAAATAATAGATAAAATCAAAATCAAAATAATTGATTTGAAAAACAAAATTAAAAAATAAATAAATCGGATGATAGAAGGAGAAAATAAATGCTTACAATTACAATAATTCTATTTAAAAAATTTAATAAAGTAGAAAAAACGCTTATATTTAAAAAAATCTGTTAATTGAGCCTCTACTGTGTTTTTGTAAAGAAAATTGGTTTTGTATGTACTTTGGACGTCACATGCATACCATCCGAGGCCTACGAGATAACAAGGCCTGGAAGCGAAAAAGTCACCTGAACATCGGGTGCTAGCAACAATCCAACCATCATTGTCTCCATCTTGGATATTAACAATCGATGTTTTTCCTTTTGTTGGAAACAATGAAGGTTGTATTGTTGCTAGCACCCCGATGGTAAGGTGACTTTTCGCTTCCAGGCCTTGTTATCTCGTCGGCCTCGCATACCATCTATACGATATTAATTTTACTTTTGATGAAAATATATAAAAGAAGTTTAATTTTTAGTATTCATTCGAAAACATGTTGAACTGTGTCCAGTGTTCTTACCTAGCAACCTTTTCTTTATTATTATTATTATTAGAATTTTTGCATTTCCAAGGCGGGATATGATATATCATAATCTATCTTTATGTACCATTAAAGTGGTCAGAAATAACCGATGAACATGTACCTTGTGATTAATGCACGAATTTACCAAGCAATTTATAACTTGATTTCTAATATCATAAGCAAGCTCATTCAACGCCGGGATCATATTATACGGGAAGAATTGTTGGAAAAACCTGTAAATAATCGCCGTTTTCACCAACTTGAATCTTTGTGTTTTACTTACCCTGGAAGACTCCACCAACCACGATCTCACAAAATGGAGCGGATGTTCAACATTACACGAAGCTTGGTAAAAATCTTTAAACCTAGCATAATCTATAACGATGGAGAACGACGGAATATCGTAGGCAGCACAAACTTCAGAGATCGACGAGTATTTCGAAAGGGCAAAAGCCGACCGAATAACATTGTTGTAGGAGACTTGCACTCTTGTGATCAAACACTTCGAAGCAGACGACCAAAAGATCACCCCATACTCCACCTTGGGCACCTAAATTGCCTTGATCATATTAATTATTTCCCTACGATTCAAGGTCTTCTTGAGGCTTTAGAACAAATGCTTTAAACGGTTAAGATCAACTATAAGTGATTCGATAGCCTAAAGGACAACTGATTGGCCGCTTAGTTTTAGTTCTTTCCAGTTCTGTTTATTGATTGGCCGCTTATGAGCTTCAGTTGGAGGCACTTCTTCAACACCCGCTTCCATTTTCAATAATAATTATTAAAGAAAAACGTAATCGTATGTGTCGAAAATGATTTTAAACTTGATTGTAGCAGTGTTGACCACGATTCACAATGTCACTAAATGCGTCCACCATATTGGATTTTACATTGCCTGCTGGGATAGCAAGATGAGAATAAGTAGCTGTGATTGGTCAATGAAGAAGTTGCCCGTTTTTGAAATGAAACCGTGTTGGAGTTCTCCACTTTTTGATTCGTAACGTAATATAAACATGCCTTTTTCAATGACTTCAGTCTAGATTTTCAATCAAACTATATCACCATGGCATTCAGCGTGAAAACGTCTATAAGAAACAACTTTAATCGCAATTTTGAAAATGGACTTGTCCGACCTCGATATCAAGCTCCTCAAATGATATCAATTTGTAAATTTTTGTCGCCTATCAGTGTGCATAAACCACTCGCTCGCCTAGATATTCCTCTAAGTCGGCAGACAGAAAGGAGAGTTTTACTATATCAGACATTTTGATGGCAATTTTAATTTAAAGTTCCCTTTTTAACATTTATATTTATTTTTCTATCGAAAAATGGAAGGAAAAATTCTGCGACCTAGATTCGAACAGGAACCTCGACTGTCATGGTCGACGCCTCTACCAATTAGGCTATCGCAGAATTTTTCCTTCCATTTTTCGATAGAAAAATTATTACATCATGTTTGGAGGTCATCTCCAGTATATATTTGATTATTTAACTTTTTTTTTCTATTAACTTAAGCTCAGATGAATTTCTTATTCATATATGAAGTTCGTCCTGAAAATCTCAGTTGGAATACATTATATTTATATTTCTTTTAAGCAAGGAATGATAACATTGATATGCATTGCACTTTGATTCTTGCTTCTTTTTCAATGTGGCTCCTACGAAGTCGACGTGATCAGCACTCTAAAAAAGTAAACTATGCACGCCGTTGTTTCCCCTATGCATAATTGAAAACGTTCACGTATTTAATGAGTTTTAATCAACGTCTATAATTGCTCTAGTTTTATATGTTTTAAAGCTTGAACTATGACATTTAATTGGCTGGAAATAAAGAAAGAAGTTAAAGAGATTATTAGAGACGCAAAGATCGATAAATCATTTCGAAGCCATTACGGGCAGCAAGTTAATTGTAATTCTCCTAAAACGTGATCTATGGATAGTGCTTATCAATATTAATTATTACTTTAAAAACGTGACTGAAAATTAAATGCCTTACGACAAAGTTATACACTTTTGTAATGGGTTTTATTAGATTTAAGTTTTTCAACTTGTATAGTACTAGACCAATCTGCTTGTTCAAAATACCTAAGTCAAAGGAGTAACCTACATTAATGTATAAAAAAGGCATTCCTGTTTTAATTATGAACTACTTTTTAATAAATTTATTGAAAAATTCATAATGTCAAAATATTTTCGATATTCATCTCTTCTGGCTTAGAATTTCACTTACATAAAATCTGCAATGAGTATTGTGTGTGATCCGCTCATCGGATTTTGGTAAAATTTGTTTTGTTTGGAATTTGTTGTTGAACAGATGTGCAATTGGAATTTTTTGTGTATCTCTTGCGGTTTTCGAGATAGAATTTGGATGTGTCCTGATTTGCATTTTTGAGATGATGAAAGGTCCTCCATCAGATAGAGCACCCTCAAGTTCCTATTCATTCCCTGTATTGGAATTTCCGTAACTACATTGGTATCCAAAATAGGAAGGGGGTGTTTTGGCTCACACTTGTATAAAGAAAAAATGTTTGTTTGTTTGTATGTTTGTGAGTTTGTGTGTTTGTTTCTTATACAAATCTACAGTTTTATTCTGAACTTGATAAAATTTTGCACACTTGATCTTCAAAACAAGATGAAGGAAACTGGCTACATCAGATTTCGAAAAATAATAATTATTGATACTAAATGATATTCATAATGATAGCAGGGCATAATAAGAGGTATTTCATGACCAACAAAGCAAGGCAAAGTTTGTGGAACAATAGGTATTAACAATGGTATCAACACGCAATTAACCAATACTATGCACGGACCAACAATATACAGGGTGTACATAAAAGGTCTGAGACATTTTATCTGCGTATCACCAAAAAAACTAATAAAGATAAACAGAAACGGAATTCGATATATACTGGCGGAAAAAAAATCCCAACACCAAGGACTTGTGCTAGATGAATGAAATTTGGACAGTTATGGTATTTATTCAACTGATTCAAGTTTCAAGGTTACAACTTATAGGGGGCGCCACCAGCGCCACCCTGTACATGAAAATGAGACGTTCCAATGACAGATATAAAGGAGATCAGACGCGCGTCTGTGTCACTTCAGACACTTGTGGACGTGTGTGATATAGTAAAACATGCCTCAAAGGCGACTGCGACGTGAATATGGGCAGCTAACCCAATTCGAACGAGGACGTGTAGTGGTCCTTCGGGATGGTGGACTTTCGTTCCGTGCTATTGCAGAATTCATGGGTCGAGACGTTGCCACTGTGTACAACTGTTGGCAGCAATGGTCCAGGGAAGGCAGGATTACCAGGAGACCAGGATATGGACGACCCCCGGCCACTGGAGACAGGGTTGACCGGTGCATCTGTAGGATGGCTGTGGCAAATCGGACAACATCTGCAGCGGACACTCGGGCTGCTGTGGCACCCAACGTCACTCCACGCACAATACGGAACCGTCTCCTGGCCAGGAACCTCCACTCCAGGCGCCCTGTGGCATGTTTGCCTCTTACCTCTCAACACCGTGCGGCACGTCTTCAGTGGATGTCAAGCCAGAGCGACTTGGAGGGCAGAATGGAGGTCTGTGGTCTTCAAGGATGAAACTCGTTTCTGTCAGGGTCAGAGTAATGGTCGCACAAGGGTCAGGAAGAGGAGTGAGAAAGTCCTGTTACCGAGCTGTATCCGTCGTCGGCATACTGGCCCCACCCCTGGCGTTATTGTATGGGGAGGGATTTCTTACGACAGCAGGACCCCTGGTGGTTATCCCAGTCACCATGACGGCAAATGTTTACATTCGGATGGTTGTTGAACCCATTGTGCTGCCATTCATGGCTGGTATGCCAGGAGGGCTGTTCCAACAGGATAACGCTCGACCCCACACTGCCGCTGCAACCCAACGTGCCCTTCAGGGTGTCCACATCCTACCATGGCTAGCACGATCACCAGATCTGTCGCCCATCGAGAACGTCTGGGACATGGTCGGACGCCGTGTCAGGGCTCTTCTACAACCAGCAACAACTGTCGCTGATCTGACCATCCAGGTACAACAGGCATGGAATGCCATACCACAAAATGACATTCGGCATCTCTACGACCGTATGCATGCACGTGTGCAGGCCTGCACAGACCAGCGCGGCGACTACAGCGGGTACTAAAGTCCGTGCTTTTCACCATGTACAAGGTGGCGCTAGTGGCGCCCCCTATAAGTTGCAACCTTGTTACTTGAATCAATTGAATAAATACCATAGCTGAATATACTGTCCAAATTTCATTCATCTAGCACAAGTCCTTCGTGGTGTTGGTATTTTTTTTCCGCCAGTGTATGGCCTGCTGTACAGAAGGGGAGCAACTGTTCGCCTGGAAGTCGGCGTACCCTGATATGATCATCGACGTGATGAATAAGATATCGGGATTCATCCGACCAGGCAAATCTCTTTCACTTATCCATGTTCCAGTGTCGATGTTCCCGGGCCGATTGTAGGCATAGTTGACAATGATGCTTGGTCAACAGAGGCACACGAGTGGGACGTCTGCTGCGCAGTCCCATATCCAACAGTGTCCGCTGAATTGTGTGTTCTGAAATACTGCATTGTATTGGGCTATCAGCTGAGCCACTGTCTGGCGCCGATCTTGCTTTACCAAATGGGAGAGTCTCTGAAGTCCTTTTATTTGATGACGCGTGGGTGTCCAACACCTTGGCGTCTACTGCTGGTTTCACTTTCATAAATCCACTAGGATTAAATACTAAAAACGGCAGATCGTGAACAACCTGCCAATCGTGCAGTTTCGGAGATATTCTCTCCGAGTCTTCGGGCCATTACAATCTGCCCTCTATCAAATTCGCTTAGATCGCAAAATTAAGTGCAAGACTGATTCCTTATCTTCTCCGGTAGCAGTTAAATACCATTCCCACTTAATTGCGTGTCATCCACGTGATCCAGACGAGGTCATAATGTTTTGGGTCTTCAGTGTAGATTTATCAAATGACAAAACTAGTCTATCCAGTGAAATTTCAATTGTTAACTTTGATGCAATGTAAAATTAACAATGTGAAACAATTGGAATTTGAGAATATAATTGGGCACGCCCAGTTTTTCTTTCGCTGTGCAGAATGAAAATACGCTGCAATGTACCAAATATTTAAGCAGTCAACATTTACTAAGTTTTTACTCTTATGAATTTTCTTTTTTTTTTTTAAAGAAAGCTTCTTTAATTTCCATGGAATGAGTTTTTTTTCTTTTTTGTGGTTTATGTTGTGAAATTCTTGAAAATTCTCAAATAAATGGCTGTAATTCAGGGTCATAAATTATAAGTTTGCATCGAGCTTAAAAAGCGATTTCCTAACCGATTTCCAACGCAATACAGATTAAATATTGTAACTATTACTTTTTTTCCCTGTAGAGTTTTTTTTTTTTGAGATTATCTGCTGTCATTAGCTCTTTTTTTTTTCTTTGGAGAGGAGAATTATTGTCCAGCATTTATTAAATGGCTGTTTACTTGCCTTCCAGAAATTAATAGAAAATAAATCTCCAATTCAGATCCTATTAGGAGACTTTTTTGGTGTTTTAATGGTCTAGAAAATTCGATTTATTCGTGGACTGAATGAAATCTCGGTTGTTCCCATTATTTTTGCTTAAAAATGAAAAACTGAAATAGAAGGAAAAAATTTAAGCCAGGATTAACATTTCATCTTAGATCTGATGCTGCTTTATTTTGTTCTCTTCAAATAGTATTTCTTCAAATTCATTTTGAGAGTTTATTTCTCTTTTTTTCATTTCAAAAGTTTTTAATTTTGTCTAGCATTAATGTATAGTAAATTTTCAGAGCATCTTTAGCGTATTTTTTTTTTCTTTTTCTGAAGAAACAATTTCTTTAAAGGCTATCTGTTAAACAGGTTTTACCCTGATTTGAAGACAATTTAAAACTCTATCATATAAAAAAAAATTGCTGAAATTCCAATTTTTTTGACGAATTCAGATGATGTTAAATACTAGTACTGTAGCTTCAAAAAGTTCCCTGAATCATGGTATGCTTTGAAATTCAGGTAGTGTGTGTGAGCGAGCGAGGCTTCCTCGCATTGTTTACCACGCGCATATCACGCTCAAACGTGTTTTGACGTGATTTAAACGGAATGCTGCGGTGCACGGGCAGTCTGTTAACTAATACTTTAGAGTAAGCATCGCATTCTGATTTCGCTACGTAAAATGTCAGTTATGGAACATCGTTTGAATATCAAAGATGACTATCGGAGTGGGAATCCATCAACTTTAATCAATCCATCCACACTTAATCTTGTGAGGAATATCGTGCGAGAAGAAGTGTAGAGACAAAAGCTAGTGCGATATCCTGCACTTCGCACCGTTCCGCAAACTGGCTTCGCAGAGTGTTTCCAAGCATCATACAGACGTTGGAAGAAGTGTGTAACTGCTCAAGGACAGTATTTTGAAGGAAATGTTGTTTAAATGTTTGTATTTTTTCTGTGTGCAGAGATAAAAATTAATTCCGGGAACTTTTTGAAGCTACTAGTATAATCTATTTACATGATAACATGATAACATAACAACACCCTATTTCCATTAAAAAAGTAACTTAAATTTTTTTTCCACTCTTAATGTCAGTAATCGGCCAAATCAGTTTTGCAGCATAACTGAGGAATCTTCAAAATGATCAGGGAAGCAACGTGAATAAGAATAAGCATATTTTCAATTTTTTATTCAGTATTTTCATTTAAAGCAGTTGGGAAATTTTCATTTTGTAATCACTTTATTAGTTAGTTTAATTATTATTAAAGGACATATAACCGGTAATTATGAGACCGCATTATTTACATTGATCTCAGTTCGTTTTGAATCAGAGGAGCATGCTGGCTACTCAGATCCTTCCTCTCGAAGCACGTCCAGCAGTGAAGTATTAAGAGGTCGAGCGTTATGATCCATGAAAAGGAAAGAATTGCCAATGATTGCACCATACGGCATGAGAAAAGTTCCAAACATAACGTCTCAATTCCATTGACTTTTCGTATGAGTTACGGATCCGTACTTCCATCTATACTTGTGTCAGGTCAGAAATTCAAACCAACTTCGCCATAATGTTATTTTTCAGCAAATTTCCTGGGTTAATTTGTGTGCATCGTCCTCTGCTCTTAGAAAAACGAATTCACTCAACAACATATCTTAATTCAGTTACCACGGATCCTGTGATTCAATGGGCATACAAGGTGCATTAATTTCACCTTAGTAAAGTTTGAGTTAAGCCTGGTCTTATGAGAAGACATTGGTGGAGCAGAGCAATATTTTGCCACGCGTTTTGACGGGGTGTTAGATGAATCACAGAAAACCAAAGATTTGTGGCTGACGTGTGTCATCATATATTTGCATAAAACAAAAAGCAATTTGTTCTAGGACAACTACCCCCTGGAAACCACCCCTTGACAACTGCCCCCCCCCCCGGACAGTTGCCTCCCCCCAAATTGTCTCCGACAAGTAATCTATTTTAGTAAAATGTTTTATAAATTTAATTTTATTTTTGTTTTTCATAATGGCTGACCATTACTTAAGAGTGGTGGCCTGTTTTCATTTCCCAATTTTTTTTTATAATGTATCAACAATTATGCCCTAATTATACCAACCAATATACCCGGTGTCTGCCCATAGAAAATATTTAAGAAAATCTTATGCGGCATGGTCTTACTAACATTTACAGAAGCCAAAACAATCCTTTTTAGAATTTTATCTGTCTGTATGTTTGTCTCTTACCTCATGACGCAAAAACGACTACACGAATATTAACGCAGTTTTCACAATTACATTGCTTTAAGTGTAACTTAAAAAACGGTATATGATTTATCGTGATATGCCATCTAGAATTCTCTTAAGCTGGGGTTTAATATAAGCTGACATGCGGTCATGGTATACCTTATTTCACTAAACAAACAGCAGCGGCCCTACAATTAATATTTATATTGTATTCTATCATGAAAATCTTATATGCAAGTATCTGTACACAGACTAATATCTTTATTTAGCAACTTTTTTAACTACATTCCGGTTTAGAATTTTTAAACATCCATGCAGACAGAAGTCGTGCGCAAGAGCTAGTTCGATAATACATGTATTCTTATCTAAGCCTATAATCCACTTCTAACTATAGAGATTCAAAATTATTTACTGAAAACGTGAAATTCAAACAAGTAACATCACGTCCTAATAAACCCTTTTTATTCAAAATTATTGTTTGCAAACAAGTTACATTTCGACAATAATCTTTCTAGTTCAATTAGAAGCTTCTCGTGATATTTTGTTTCTTCCAAAAGAATTTCCTATATTATTAAGTACCGAAAGGTGCTTTATGCTAGCTTAGTCCTCATTCTCATGCCTTATAATTTATATTCTTGTTTAATATTATTTTGTTTGCCATTTATTAATCTGTTCTGCTTGGCAGAATTTAAATCTTAAGCATATGTTCTCATTGTTGAGCTCCTGTTATTGTGAAAAGAGAATTCCTTTCTGTGAAATAATGCTGGGGTGACTTTAAATTGTTGGAGCGAGGCCACAATTTTTGAAGGGAATTCCTTTTTCAGAGTTGGCATAAGTAAACCGGGTAGAAGTAAGCAGGAATTTGCTGTCCATGTTTTTGTTTGGAACGTGGCCCACCATGTTTGTTTTTGGGGCTGAGTTATGTTTCATGTAACCTCATGATGGTGAATTAGCATCATTAAGCTGAATCTAAAGTGCTTTTAGTCAAGGTGTGGCAGCTCAAAGCAGAATTTATTCCAATTGCACCAAAGAAGCTTGAAAGTGCTTAAACTGGAAGCTTGAAGCGGCGCGATTTGTGAACCGGTCACGGTCCGCTATAGTGAAGGTGTACAAAGACTGGACAGCAGGTACAGAAATCGCGTCTAAACGCCATCACTGTAAAGGGTACCGAGCCATCGACCAGCGGGGTGAGCGGCGCCTACGACGACTTTTAAAAGGTGACAGGAGAGCCACAGTCCACAACTGACTACCAGATTCAACAGTGGTGCCAACAGACGTGTATCCGACATTACCGTTGAATGCACCCTGCTACGGATGGGCCTGAACAGTCGACGCATGGTTGCTGCACCCATGTTGACCAGCGGTCATCGTCAACGACGCCTAGACTTTGCACGTGAGTACCGCCATTGGACCACAGACGAGTGGGCTAAGGTCGCCTTCTCCGACGAGTCAAGGTTTATGCTCCATAAGACTGACGGGCGATGGCGAGTGCGTCGTGAACGCCATGAACAGAGTCTGCAGGAGGCTATTGTGGGCCGGAAACAAGCTGGTGGGGGTAATGTGCATGTGTGGGGGATCTTCTGCTGGGACCAGTTAGGTCCAATTTGAATGCCTGTGACTATCTGTCAATCGTAGCGGACCAGGTCCACCTCTACATGCTCACGATGTTCCCCCAACGTGATGGTGTGTTCCAGCAGGACAGTGCACCCTGTCATAAGGCACGTCTCCTTGATCGCCATGTACGGCAGCTGGACCCTCCACCTATGATTCTCGAAGCTCTGTGGACAGCGCTTCAAGCGGAATGGACTGCCATACAATCGGGCACGTACCGCGCACTTCTTGCGTCCATGTCACGACGCCTAGCAGCAGTTATAGCGGCGAAGGGTGGCTACTCCTATTACTAAGCGGGTGGTCATAATTCAGTGAATTGACAGTGTATGTAATGCATCATCGATGCACAGTATCGTGGACAGTCATCTTCAAGCGGTATATCGGTAACCTAGATTAATTAGGGTTAAATTGGGAGAATAAAAGGCATTGCCAGCGATTGACTCCGATTTTTTTTATCAAGGCGAGTTCAGAACTTGTCCATTTAAACGAGAAAGCAACTATTTATTGAATAAACGTTTAAATGAGAGTGACCCATTTGTGTAATTATTGAATACACAGAAGTTCTGCACCCAGGATCTATCCTAAAAGTCCCACAAAGGATTAATTATTGATCCCCTCTGTGACTAGGACGCAACAATGCTATTATTGTGATGGAACGTGTTTGTGCGTTTCTAACTTCATCTTTTCGAAGCCTATGTGAGTTTTTCAAAATCTTTTTTCACCAATCGATTAATATGTTTCTTCGCATGTAGCAGTTCGAAGATTATCGTAATTGGTACAATGGCACCTGCTCTGTTGGTACTATTATGACACCTGTGGCGAACTCTCCTAAGGGCTCTATTTCGCTACCAGATGGCGTAATAAACTATCCTGTGTAAAATGACCACCAGGGGTCACAGGGCTAGGAAAACCAGTGGCGCACTAGAGAAAAGAAACACACTGACTCTTGCCACGGACAGAGATTCTCTTGATCCAGCATGCCACAAATTATAAATATGTTATACCTTTTAAATCTTGTATAAATTAATGTATATAATTAATAGCTGAGTAAATTACTTTCTTTATTCTACAAAACACAACTTGGAGTCAGATATAATTCTTAATCAACATGCACCACTAACGCTACAACTCCTATAGAAATTTACAATGCTAATATATAGCAAGTAATACAGGATCTTTATAATTAAAGTTACATTTTGACATGGCCATAAAAAAACTACTGAACCAAAAGCTATAATACTTGGTAATATTAAACAAGAGGGCATAGGAAATTCATACCCACCAAAAAAAAAATTAGTTCAAAAGGTCACCATCACCATGGAATGGCGCTGTATGAAATATTAGCATACGAAATTAGACACGAAGACACAGGTTAACAAGTCTTTAATCGTTACTAAAATTAGTTAATTCCATGCTGGTGGTGACCTTTTGAACTAATATTTTTTTTGGTGGGTATGAACTTCCCATGCCCTCTTGTATAATATTACCAAGTATTATAGCTTTTGGTCCAGTAGTTTTTTTTATGGCCATGTCAAAATGGAACTTTAATTATAAAGACCCTGTACATCAAACATTTCTTACAATGACCTATGAGCGAATATAACGTTATTAAGTATTGTTTTCACCAAACAATAAATACGTTTCAGTGCACGAAACTTTTCGAAGCTGGCCGAAATTATACAATAGCACCGTATCATTATGGCATCCCCTAAAATTTTTAATGCTAAGATATAGCATAATCATAGAAGGGGATCATGGATATAGCAAGGAGAACAAACAACTCTTAACGACCAGCTGTGAGCGAATGTAAAATTATTAAGAACGTTTTCGCCAATCGATAGATACAGGGTGTCCCGGATCTTCGTTTACAGTCTTGGAGGGGAGATACAGAACATCGTTAGAACCATAGTTACGAGCACTCAAGGTCAGATTGGGCTGGGCAGTTGGCTGAGGTTTCTAACACATTTGAATTGCAGTGAAGCATACCGTTGGGAAGGCTCATTAAGTGATGACCCTGAGTGACTCTTTCTCGCCCATTTTCTCAGAATCTTTCAAGGGATGTGGTTAAAAATTGTTTTTAGACTAATGTTGTGTTGCTCTACAGGGTAGCGATCGGAAATTTTTTTTCTATCTTTAATTGTTTTCGAACGTCCGTTGGTGCTCTAGCTTTCGAACGCTTCCATATTTTCGACTTCCGTTTTCGCCATTCGACAACTTAGGGAAATCGGAAGACTGAGTTCGTTGGTGGAAAAAATCGGTGAATTACTTCCGGTTCAAAAGGTCAAAAATAATATAGGGGACCACGTTTTTCACTATACAATTCCATGTATAAATGGCCTGTGCATTGCCAAATGCTATTCTCCCTTTAAGATTCTATAGCTAAAGCAGAGAAAAAGCTTGTGAATTAAGTGAAGACACGTGATCGTCTTCCTTGATAGTCAATATCAGTCAACACTAGTTCTAGGGTATGTGGTTTAGTGGTATCATTGTGGTCCACTGGAAACTTTCAGTGCTAACATATGGCATGTATTATATCAAACAGCTTGAAATAACAAGTCATGATTGAATATTAAAGTAAAATTAATGATAATCGACATAGGTTCAATGGTATGTGGTTTCATGGAACCAGTATGGTTCAGGGGAAACTTTCAAAGCTCAAATTTGGCATGTATTATATCAAACAACTTGGAATGATGTGTCATGCATGAATATAACGTAAAATTAATGATAGTCGAAATTGGTTCAGGGGAGCTGGTTTAGTGGAAACATTGTGGTTCATTAGAACTTCTATACTAAAATACGGCATGTAACATATGAAACGACATGGAATGATGTGTCGTGAATGAATATAATGTAAAATTAATGATAGTCGAAATTGGTTTCAAGGAATCTGGATTTCGTGGAACCATTATGGTTCATTGGAACTTCCAATGCTAAAATATGGCGTATTATACAGGGTGATTACAAAAGAACTTCACACTTTTAAAAATTTATTACATCAAAGCTATTCAGAATATAGACACACCACATATGGATTCTTAAAGAAAAACTCTTGAAGTTTATTGTGACACAGGTAAAGATATTCAATATGCCCCCCTGTAGTCGAATTCGTCCCAAACCCGCATTAACATGTCTCCATCAATCCCACGTATCGCTACCGTAATGCGTTCTTTCAGCTCGTCTAGGTCACGGGGAAGGGTGAAAACCTTGTCCTTTACACACCCCCATAAAAAGAAATCACATGGTGTGAGGTCGGGGCTCCGCGGTGGCTACTTTGCAAGTTCCAGGTTGTTTGCTCGACCAATCCACCGCCATTTTTGACTCGCGTGGTATCATCCTCAATTTACGTAATGCTACGTGTCACAATAAACTTCAAGAGTTTTTCTTTAAGAATTCATATGTGGTGTGTTATATTGTGAATAGCTTTGATGTAATAAATTTTTAAAAGTGTGAACTTCTTTTGTAATCATCCTGTATATCAAACACCTTGGAATGATGTGTCATGAATGAATGTATCGTAAAATTAATGATAATTGAAATGATTCAAACGTACGTGGCTTAGTGGAACCATTATGGTCCAGTTAATACTTTCTAAGTTAAGATATTGCTTGGAATATATCAAAGAACTTGGAATGACGTGTCGTGGATGAATATAACGTAAAATTAATGATAATCGAAATTGGTTCCATGATTCGTGTTTTAATGATACCATTATGAAACTATTGGAAACTTTCAATGATAAGATGTGGCATGTAATTACTTACGTCTTTTATTATCAAGAGTTAGTTTGTGTTAGGCAAATTTTAACAATAGCTAATTATTACTTCAGTGGTACATGCTTACGTAGAAAAGCGTTGGCAATAATTTATGAAGAAAGAATTGACCCTTACACAGAATGCTTCAACAATTAACACTTATTTAATTAAATAGGAATGCTTACAAATTAAATGATTCTTATATGTTCTAATCTATAGAGAATTCCTACTTTCTCCATTTAACTTTTAAAGTAGTTTTATTCAATTTGAACTATACATTTCCCTTAGAAGTACGCCCTGCTTAACAACTAGAGGCTTCCTTAGCAACCTCATCTAATTCTTAACAACGAAAGGCTTCTTTATAATCAAATGCTTTAATTTTCATTCTCGAATGCTTTAAAATCCTATAGGTCGTGGGCATTTCGCTTGCCTGACTTGTTTTATACATAAAATTTGTCTATGAAAAATATTCAGAGTCTATTCATAATTCTAAACAAAAAATAATACGGAAAAACTAACAGTATTCAAGAGGTTGTACATCCCCTACTTCGTCAAGTAACGTATCAAAAAATTCATCAATGATTTCAGAGTCTGGGCCAGATAATTCTTCTGCATCTGATGAACCTTCATCCTCATTGCTTTTTAACTGTAGGACCTCTTGAATAATGTTATTTTTTCTGTGTTTGTATTTGTTTTGAATTTTTTACTCACTCCCTTCTGACCTAAATTAGCTTTTTACTCTGCAGCTTGGGGGTGGGGGTAGGAGAAGAGGAGCAATTCCTTCACTCCCTTATTTTAACATAGTTAAATTCTCACACCTCCCCTACGAAGCAGTCAACTCTCATGGAAAATAACAAGTGAATGAAACAACTTTTTCAAAAAACAACGCATGAGATTTTCTGGAAATTTTTTTGATTCATGCATTGTCACCGACTTTGCGTATGTGTACAAACTTTTAGCAAGTTCGGATTAGTGAAAGGGGTTGAAATATTAATTACAAGATTTCATCCACAAAATATGACCCAAACATAGTGAAAGTTATATAAGCGTTGTAATAAAAAGGTAATCCAGCATGTGTCTGGACCCCAAAAATAAGTATCTTTTTAGATAAATTAACATTTGAGTGTTGAATTAAATGTCAGTACGATAAGCAATTAATTTTCCAGTGAACGATCTCATTTCATTTGTTACGGGTAGATTCTTTCGTGTGAAATTTGCTTAATTAAAACTTAGTTGCTGCAAAAGCTCGTAATTCTTAAAAGATAGACTGTTTCGCACGTGGATATCTCGTTATTACGCATTCTCTTTAAAACTTAGGCGTCTCAGAAAGTCTTTTCCATACGGATCAAAAAGGTTTTATAAAATAAATGTAAGTTAGCTGTTTTGTTCAACACAAATCCTCATAAAGCGGATTAGATTCACTGGATTGCGTTCCGATTTAACAACATTATATAGGAAGTGATCATGTTAACGAGGAGGGAGGAGGGAATAGGAAAGGAAGGAATGTTAATTTGGGTTAGTTTGATATCGTTAACGTGGCTGCAGCACTCATGTCACCTCTACTCAGCGTATCGATCTTTGACGTCGTTCCGTTTGAATATTTCGGTCTTCACGGTCATCACCACTGGCTAGGACGATCTTCATATGACGCCAGTGAATTCTATCCATTTGTCGTACTCAGTCTTCCTGGAAGCCAACAATCAGCAATCGAATGGAGAAAGTAAATATGAAATTAAGCAATCCCTGAAAAATTTCCATAATGCAGTGCGTCAGAATTGCGAATAAATAAAAATAATTCACTAAGGTAAATTAACTCTTCTTTGAGGGATCAACGTCTCCGTAACTTAATTAATTCGAAATCCTTCGTCAACGTGAGAGAGAATTAATTTTTCTATTTGTCCCCGTCTTGGCATCTATTTATTCGACATTGATCTTATAGGGAAATCGTCGAACTCCATGAACGAATAAAAAACTTCAAAAAACAGTCTTCGGTTTCAAAAAATAATGGGGACTTCAGCATCGAAGACCTTATCCTCCGCCATCTAACAACACAAGGAGCTGAAAAAAACTTTAAGAAGTCAACCTTTTCTTTTTCGTATTATCATTATTACCGCGCGGAGTTTTTCACGTCGAAGTGCTACAGTAATTATACAGGTTAATTGTCATAATTTTTACTCTTCTACCTTGATGCAAAATCGTTTTTTGCAAATCACTCAAATTGCAAACATCAGAAAATAAATGAATTGTTTCATATTAGAATCTTGTATAAATTATCAATTTGAAGAATATTATAGTTCACTATAGTTTTCCCAAAACAATAATCTCCAATTTTGTCATACAGTCGAATAATTCAAATAACTCATTATCACAAGAAGAACACTAGATACGATTCATACAATAAAATCGCGTACATAATGACGTACAATCTTATTTTTCAACCACGCTTTATTTTGGAGATTAATGAAAGGGAACGTTACAGCAAGTAGGTATGTGATCAATTTTGTGCAGCTAACTCTTCCGAAACGGCAAATAGCAGAAGCGAAAGAAATTAATACACAGTGAGAGAGTTTCTTAAGTTGTGCCTCAATCTATTTTTCATGACAATTGGTTAAGTTTTTTGAGAGAGATACAGTATTAATTTATTACTTAAAATAAAGAAATGGCTGTAGCATTCACGACTGCGTAACAAAATCAACAAATTCAACATGTACGAACTCCTCTCTTTGAGACGAATAATTTTTGTAAATGAATTGTTTGGGTCCGTTGAGCCATTTTTTGCAGTACAGTACAAGTCCACAAATGCAGATAATTATAGCCTGTTAATTCATAAATCAGCCTTTCAAAGGATTTTGTTTCATGTGCGTTGGGGACTGATGTCATTGTGACCGCGTGTGTGAAGTCATCCTCGATTTTATCATGAACATTAACGAGCAAATTCGAGCAACGAGCAATCTGAGGGAGGACGTTCAGCGAAAGCGACCAGATCTGTGGCGTGATACGACAATGCACCCTCTCACCGAGCTTTCCTCACACATGAGTTCCTTGCAAAAACCAACCTGATTTCGCTTCCACACCCATCCTCCTCGCCAGATTTGGCTCCTGTAGACTTTGCCCTCTTTCTGAAAATGAACATTCAGTTGAAAGGCCGCCGTTTTGATACGATTGAGCAGATCCAGTGCGAATTGCAGAAGGTGCTTGACTCGTTTGAACAAAAATCTTCCAGGACGAAGTGGCTGAAACGCTGGATTCGTTGTATGGCTTCACAATGGGACTATTTGTATTTGAATTCGTTGTATTTTGAAGAGGACACTGTGTAATATCGTTAAATAAAGTACTTTCTTTTTAAATGAACCAGTCCCGGAACTTTTTGATCGCACCTCGTATATATTCCATCTGAGATCTACTCATAGCGGAACGTAGACCATCACCTTGTTCATTGGTGGCGTAAAGCAGTTGAATTTGATGGATATTTTGCGGAAAAGACGCATTTCATTCCTAAAGCATACTCTATAAATCGCAAAATTGTAGAATAAAAAACGAAATTAAAATAAATTCTGTTCATTACATTTGGAGTGATCACGAATTTAATGATTTTTAAAATATTAGTATATACAGATATTTCCAATAACAAATTGTATTCCTCAGAAGCACTGCCATATTATTGCAAACATTCCACTCCAGATGTAGAAGCAAATAATTTTTAATTTCGTAGGACAAAAGAGTAATCGCATTCAAGATACGCATTCAAGATACGTAATTTAAGATTACGTAACTTAATGTAATCAGTAGAAGGCTCATCACACAAGAAATTTATTAAAACCTTTGTGTTCATTAGATTATGATCATCAGCATCTCTGAATTAAGGCTATTAGAAGTAAGCAGTTAAAAAAACCCTTAAAATTTCATAATTCTTTGTTTAGTTAAGGAGTCACATTAACCATGAAACCATATAATTATAGAATTAAATTCGAAAAACTTTTCTTATATCCTGATATCTATATTACTGTTTCTATGTCATACCTTTGAATATTTGCAAATTTCCTTTCTTTCAAATTGATTTTATACTAGGTTAGTCTATGTGCAGAACAATTTCTATTCCATAAAAAAGTAAGATTTTCATTTAAGTGCTTTTAATTACTTCTCATATATAAAATGAATGCAACATCCATATATAATTGAAAACGAAATGGCCTCATTAGGGAAATGCTTTCTTTAAATTAAGACAATTGAAGAAGAAATAAGTTTGCTTTCTCTGCGCTTGCATTTTTAAAACATTTTCCAATAAAGAGAAAGGATCGTTCGATGGTGAAACCATTCCTGGCGTTCCAACCCTTTACACAAATATGTTCAGTTTCGAAAAGAATGCTAAACATTTGGGAAGTTTCGTAGAAAAGATCTGGTTAACAGATAACTAAAGACATTTATAAGGACATTGGCTAGAAAATGAAATAGAAGAAATCACAAAACTAGCATTTCAACAAAAGTCTGAATTTACAGATATAGTTTGCTAATCAATAGATTACATATTATTTATTATTCATATATTTGGAATTTGCAATGGTATCTTTAAGTATATGTATATAAGGCAAAATAATGTAAACTATAAAAAACAACTTCTAATAATCATAATCGGCATTCTAACAGCCTCGAAGATTCTCATCTTCTTCTGTTATGTAGAAACAAACTCAAATTCATTGTTAATATGGTATCCCTTTTATTGTCCCTAACTGAATGCATAATGTGTAATAATAATAATAATATTAATATTTATTTTAAGCTGCAGCATCATTTTAAATTTATGATTCATGCTTGTGTAACAGAAAATTGAAATTATGATTAATTAAAGTAGTAGTTATTTGTCAATTACAGGGAGAAACAGGAACCAATCCTAAAGTGGATATTGCTCTGGCTTACAATAAATTAAAGAATAAATCATTAGTTGATCTGTGAGGGTTTTCATGGTACGCCGACCTCAGCTGTTCGAAATAATGATGAAAGATAGGAAAGAAAATTCCGCAGCCCGGGATCGAACCAGGAACCTTTGGCTCGGACCGCCAACGCGCTAACCAATTGCGCCACTGCGGCCATGAAAGTGAACCGCTATTTGCATGACCTTAGGGCTTGGTTAGAGCAGTTACTTAGTTCGCCGGTTGGGACTATCTTTCCTAAGGCGTAAATTCTTAAAGTTTCAATTTGCAAATTAAGTGTTCTGATTGTTCTTCAGAAACTTGCAGTACCGTAAAACGGGGAGGATCGGGACGATTTTTAAAGCCTTAATGAAGCATTTTTAAGCCGTAATAAAGCATATTTTAAGCATTAATAAAAAAATTTTAAGCATTAATATCTTCTTAAGTTTTCCAAGATAAAACAATTCTATTTTTAATAGATAGTGTCTATATCAAAAATCTATTAATTAAAAAATCATTTTTTGCGTCCTTGATACTTTTTTAAAAGTCAAAACTTGTCCCTATTCAACCTTGAGTCTGGGGTCAAAAGGAACACCTCTCTGTTTTAAATGAAAAATTCTTTATAGGAATGTTTAAAGATTATCAGGAACATTTTTAATGTTTTAAAAAAAAGCAATTTAACATAAAATAAATTTCTGGCAAAGTGTTGGAAACTGTATACAATGTACAGGGCGTTGCAAAAATATACAGGACAGTACTGCAGGTAGCCTATCTTCTCGCTTTAGGGGCCGCTTCATAAAATGGGATATTTTATTTTGTTAACCCATTTTAATTTTTTAATTTTTATTTTTAAGTTATCATGGAGCAAGTTTAATTTATAAGTATCATGAAATAATTGGCTATTTATTGGACTGCATTTTCATTTCATCGAAACTTTTATTGTCAAACTTTTCGGACTTTTCGTTTTCTGCCTATATCTGCATTCATTATTCTTTCCTCCCAAAAATTAAAATCTTAACAGCCGATCCGTAATATGTGTAAAGTATGCATATGAAAGGCTGTCTATTAAGTAGTACCCGCCAATAGACATGATAATGCCCGCCAGCATACTTCATTCAGTTGGCCAGAAAATTATGCAACATCCTCCTTATTCTCCTCAACTTTGGCCTACGGATTAATAACTTATCAGGCACTTAAACAACTTTTTGTCGAAGAAATGCTTCAACAACGGGGCTTGAGTGTATGAGGCAGTGGAACATTTTATCACATCTAGAGACCCTGAATACTTCAAACGTGACATTAACAACAGGGAAGTTGCGACCTTAATTCGATTGATGCGCGGCACACTCTAGTGAGTGTTAGAAAAACTAACGACCTGTACGCGTGCTTAATGCCATGGTAGAAAAACGTTATGGTGGAAATTATTGCCGTGTGGTTGGATGCCATAAAAATGAATACAGTCTATATTTAGTTCTTCTTTATTAAAGAAAGATCCAGGAAGGAGGAGAATGTAGATTTAAGCTATGAAGCATATCAGTTAATATTTTACAAACAAGAAAGATTATCCTGAGCAAGTGACGGAAGACGAAAAAGGCGAACGAAAAGAGGGCGTGGATGAAAAGGTTAAGTTAGGTTAGGATGAAAAGGACTATCCTTTATCAAAATAAAAAGGATAATTCTCTAAAAGCAAATAGAATATTAGAGAATTATCCTGAAGTATGAAAAGACTACGACAATGTTCAACCGAACACTGAAGTGTACATTTGTTCAGAAGGGACGTAAGCTGTGCTTACACGATTCTCTAATATCTTTGAAAATACACTGAAATAGGCAAGAAGCCTGACTAACCCAAAGAGGTCTTCCACATTATGAAGAAACAAAAAAATAAGATTGACGATTGTCAGAAGAGTGGGAGAGGGGGAGGGGGAGGGTAGTATTACATCTTCCAATAATCCGGAAAGGAAACTTTGCCAATGTCTTCGAAGTTGACGTCAAGAATATGCCTCGGTTTTCTATACTTTGTATGCCACTTCATTTCCATCCGGTTATTCAGTATTCCAGCCACTAGGTCATTGTCATGACTCTTCATCATTCATGATTCAGTATTCCAGCACCATGTTCATCAGAAGATCTTGGACACACTTTCCAATATGAGTCATGTTCAGATCCGAGTGGATGCAATGATTTTTTACGATCTTTTTTCCAAGCTGCGCAATGGTCCTCAGGGTAACGTTCTGGAACGACTGGAGTTCACTCCATCTGCTTCTACAAATAATCGCCCACGCAGGCATACCATAGAGGAGGATGGTCCGAATCACTGTCTTGTACAGACTTGTACAGCGCTGTTTCTACCCAGGAGAGCTATAAGGCTGTACTTAGCCCTCTTTGCTTTGTTCATAGCAAAAGTTACGTGATGATTTCAGGAGAGTCTTGAGTCAATGATAACGCCAAGGTACTTGTAGTTGTTAACCCATTCGAGTTTCTTATTGAAAATAACCAGGGAATCCGGGGGACACTTAAGTTTTATGTTTAGGTACAGGCTTTGCATTTTCTGACGTTAAGATTCAGGTTCCAGCAATTAAACCAGTCCTCAAACTTCAAGGCGTTCTGCAGCCGAGTGATAACGTGAGATGGCTGGTGCGCCCATGCCATGATGGCAGTATCATCAGCATAGAAATATAAATTACACTTCTCGGGTTTTGGGAAATCAAAAAATAATTAAAGAGGACGGGCCCGAGGACAGAACCCTGTGGGACACCGGCCTTTACCTTGCGGGGCGTAGAGAAATTTTCGCGTCCGCAAGGTATTGGCCGCTGACCCACAGGGTTCTGTCCTCGGGCCCGTTCTCTAGTGTTGGGCAAAAATCGATTTAAATCGTTTAATGGATGTAAATTTAACTCTTTTTTATCGATCAATTACGATTTCAGTGAATCGATTTTTCTCGATTTCGATTCATCATAATCGATTTCCGTTACTTAAATTGACCATTGCAATAATTACACTTTCCTAAAATTGTTGAATGGTATAAAAATCATTGAACCAATGGAAGATAAGAGCAGTGATAACATCATTCATTGCTTCTGCTCCTATGTTCTTATTATAACGGATACAGTAGTCAATCTGCTTTCGAGATTTGGCGCTGGCATCCCATTGGTGCCTTATTTGGATTTCTAGGGTATATATGAGCTGAGAAACGGCGGAGCCGAGGTATTTTTCAGGTATCATTTCATTATTCTCATTTCACGGTGCGCCCTTTTCAGGGCGATATTCACCTTCTGTCTTATGTGCTGGTCCCTGGCGTTGGAATTAATATTCTAGTAAACGAGTAGATCAAGACGCTCGTTATCCTTCTGGGTCCCTGGCGTTGGGATTAATTTCCTCGCAAACCTAACTAAGGACATCTTTTCATATCATCTATTATTATTCTAATCATTCACGAGTGGGTCCCTGGCGTAGAATTAATTTTCTCGCAAACCTGACTTGTTTTCTTTTTTCTTAGAGCTAGGTGCGTCCTTCTTAGGACGGCTTCTTTAGCACACACCTAGCTGCGAGGTTACTCTCCCCCCCTGGTTCAATACATTTATATATGATGGCTTCGTCCAAATTAACCAAGTTGAAGTCGGCTAAAGAGCATTTGCTAGTGGCGGATGGTAAAACTGTGTCCTGCGAAAAGGCCTACCAGGATGCCTGCTTGGATGCTAGGTTTGCTGCATTTGACCTAGTGTTCAACAAAATGTTAGAAGCCCTCCGGAATGAAACAAACGCTAAGTATAGTGCACTGGAGGAAAAAGTCGATTCCCTACACAAAAGTTTTGAGGAGAAGTTCGAAGGTATCAATAAGGAAATTAAGGACTCTCGTAGAGATGTTATTGACAAGATAACCGAACTTAAGGAAGCCTTTGGGAAATGCTTCGGGACTCCGAAGGCAAGAAACTCCACGGAAGATAATCCAGTTGATAACAGCAAGGTAAGTAATGTCTTAAAAACTATTTCCTCTTCTAATAGTATGGAGTCTATGGATATAATAGAAAATAGTGACTGTTCGACAAACGGTGGCTGTAAGAGAAGTCACTCTGACGGAACTGATGAAGAAGTGGATGACAGTCCCTGGATTGGTGTCACTAATAAAAAATTCAGAAAAGGCACGAGGATCGATAATCTAAAGACCGTCTCCAGAGTAAACGAAGAAGTCGTCAGCGCGTCTAGAATGAGGAATCTTGTCAGCGGAAAAAGTGACGTTTCGATCACAGGGAGAGCGAAACGATAAAAATAAAAATAAACTTTTTATTAAAAAAAATAGAATGTCAAGAGAGACGGAGAAGCCGACCCCTCGAAGAATGGAGAGGATCGGGCGAATCCAAAAAGGAAGGAAAAGAGAAGAGAGGGGAGGAAGGTGGAGAGCGAGAGAAAAAGAGACAGAGAGTGCCTGGCTTCGAACGGGGAATGTTCGAGCGGGACGAGAGGGATTCAAGGGAAAGAATGTGAAGCGATGGAACCAGGTAGAGTCGGAAGAGAGTAAGAGACGCTCCGACGGAAGAAGAGAGAGATACCGAGTCGGGGGAAGCCGGTATCGACGACGACAGGAGACGGTCCATATTGTCAAGGAGGGACGAGCACGAGCGGACGGAGACAAGTCAAGTGCGAGTGCCGTCGACGGGGGACCAAGCGAGACGTACGAAAAGGACGTTCGCATCGACGGTGGTTCACTCTCGGCAGCGTCGAAGGAGGCGTTTAACGCACAGGCGGCTTCGCGAGTGCTGGCGCCAGACTCCGCGTTTTGCTCAGCCTGCGTCGAGGCCCGTTCCCGAAAATATTCACGTGAGTGACTGGATTTAGTGTCTAAGTAATTGGTGCGCGTATTTTGTGCTAAGATTATTGAACTAATAGATTTACAATTTACGCAAGCGATTAAAGTGCTCTGGAAACGGCGTCGTGCATTAATATCGAACGTATGCTAATGTTCTTATTTTATTTTTGTTATATGTGGTCTTTAGCTCCATTGCATTCCCAAACCTCCTTGTGGTCTTCTAATTGTGACGAGTTCTCCTCAAACATATGCAGAATCCTGCCACCCATGCAACTACGACGACAGTAGGACTGGTGTCCGAGGTATCCGCTACAATCATATTAAGTAAGTGTGCCAGATTTGTATTTCCACTCCGCTACGTTGTCCAATTATCTATCGCCAGCAACGAGGGGAGCAATGTACGTAGGACTAATTCTACTACTTATATCTTCCCATATTAGGAAGGAGTCCCCACCCTCCTCATGGTGGGCTTAGGACCTTTCGAGGTTTAATTGCACGCTGAAGTTATTTGCCGAAGAGTTACGAGTGCCCCATTCATCACATTTGGACTCAGCGAGGAAACACATCTGACCCGAACTTTGTATTGGAACTTTACTTACCTGTTCATTCCATTTAATTTAAACCAGCCTATATCAATCTGTGATTATTCTGTCACTATTGAAGAATAAAATTTATTCTTGTTTCAACTACGTTCCCTCTCTTACTCTGCTGTCACGTACACAGAGGCTTTGTTAGAAAGCCGTGACAAAACTGAAGAATGGACAAGGTCGCTCGGCTAATGAAGACCATAGAATCACGAAGAGGTATATACCGCCGATTATCGTGCGGACTCATGGCGTCCCGTTTAAGACGATTTTAACTGAGCTCGAGAAGCATGTTCCAGTGAAAAAGATCACCGTTCATACGGGCAGAGCTGAAACCGTCAAAGTTAAATGTGAAGACGAAGAAACGCACAACAGGTTAGTCTCTGGAATTAGGTCTGATAATATTTTAAAAATTCAGCATCATCAACTGAAGTCGGAGAAGGTCTTGAAATACGTGATACGTAATGTGGATATTACGTATGACCTCGATGACTTCCAAGAAGACCTAAAAGGAGCCAACTACTTCCCGGAAAAATTAATTCGCTTGAGGAAAGCCAAAGGATCCATTGATATGCCGATGGTTTTGGTTCTGCTCCCGAACTCCGAACACAACCAGTCATTGAAAAACGTAACACGTATTGGGCCGCTTGCAGTAACAGTGGAGGCCTTTCGAGGGAAGAAGAAGCCACTACAGTGCTACAACTGCCTGCCCTTCGGACACGTATCCATGGGCTGCAACGGAAGATCCTCGTTGTAATAAATGTGCTGAGGGGCACCAGTCAAGAGATTGCCCCAGGATCAAAGGACAAGACCCCCCAAAGTGCATCAGATGTGGTGGACAGCACACTTCAATTTACACGAAATGTCCAAAATACCCACAGGTTCAAAGGATGCCTAGTTCTAAAGTGACAGTAGGCAATTCCTATGCTGCTGCTGTGTTTTCGCCGGAAGATAAAGGCCTCAACATCAACGACCTACCAGGTATGTATAAGCAATTAGGACGTATCTTTCATCTGTTTTCTAATCTAGGCAAAAGTTACCCACAGTTGAGTGGGCTCCTTACGACCAACTAATTTTAGTATGGCTGCACAACGTTATACTGTAATCAACAAAGGTGAACTTCGGTGCTTGATATGGAACGCTAGGTCATTCCCCGAAAGCGCATCGAGTTTCACAATTTTCTGTTAAAGCAAGAAATCGACGTTGCTTTTCTGTTTGAAACTCATCTCAAACCAAGCCAAGACTTCAAGCTACCTGGCTATTGTGTGTACCGTAAGGATCGAATGGCTTCAAATGCTGCAAGATGTGCTTCTGGGGGCGCTGCGATCATCATTAAGAAGGGAATTCAACACCAAGAATTAGTCTCCAAGCCTTATGCAGGTATGGAATCGGCCTCCATCATTATCAATGATGTCTCCTGCGGTGAAGTGAAGTTCGTGGTGCTCTACAATTCACCTAAACATTATCTTGACATTAGTGAGCTTGATGAACTTTTCAGTGGTGACACTCCAGTCGTCCTAGCTGGTGACATAAATGCCAAACACCCAAGCTGGAACTCCAGAACGCAGAATTACAACGGCATGATTCTCTATAGGTACATACAAGGTAGAGATGATATCATCGCTGCTGGACCTGTGGAGGACACCTACTACTGCGACGACTCCCCTAGTAGTGACGTTTTGGACAACTCGCTCTTGAAGGGTTTCTTCAAACAGTACAATATCTTCACGATTGATGACCTTTCTTCTGACCACAAGCCTGTGGCGTTGAACTTTGACAATGTCGACATAAATTTCCGAGAGGAAGTGATACATCATCAAGATATTCGTAAGGAATAAGGCTGCCATCCCGACGTTGCTTACTGTACAGAGGACATCAATCAACGTGTTGAAGACATCACCAGATATATTAACAGTGCCATAGAAGCTAGTAAGTATCCATCAGAGAATAAACCTCTTCATCGAACCCAACTCACTCCTGGAATCCAACGCCTAATTTCTGAAAGAAACAGGACCCGTAGACTATGGCAACGCTATCGTGAACCTTGGCTCAAAGCCAAGTATAACAGGCTAGTGCGAAGAGTCCAAGAGGATATAAAAGAGCTTCGTGACGCTAGATGGAATGAAAAACTCAAAAGCTTGTCGGCTCGCGACAATTCCATTTGGAGTATGGTCAGAGCTTCACAGAAGAGGAAGAATGATACGCTTCCTCCACTACGTACTCCACAAGGTGACTATGTGCAAACTGATCAGGACAAGGCCCAAGTCATTGTATATTCACTGGAAATGCAGTTTGTTACTCCTACCAACGATAAGCCCGAGAGCCAAATCATGTCTCAGCGTGTGGAAGAAGGTATTGTCAACTTTGATGAAGTCCCGCAGCATTTAACGAAGTACAACATCGAGGCTGGAGAGATCGCCAACGTCATAAGTAAACTGAAAAAGAAGAAGGCTCCAGGAAAAGACAAGGTGAGGAATAACGCCCTTATGAATCTCCCAAAGAACTTTATTGACTTTCTCACCAATATCATTAGAAACAGCTGGAAATTTTCTTACTTCCCTGCGGCTTGGAAGAAATCTATTGTGTTGAGTATCCCCAAGCAGGGTCAAAATCCTGCAAATTCCGCGAGCTACCGACCTATTAGCTGCTACCCTCGATGTCCAAGTTGTTGGAGAGAACGATCCTAGTCAGATTCCAAGATCACTGTCTAGCAAATGACCTTTTTCGGGAAGAGCAGTTTGGCTTTCGTGCTGCTCACTCTTGTCCGATGCAGATATGGAGGCTCGTTGAAGACCTGAGCACCCCCCTGAACCTATCCAGATTCTGTGGGGTGGTATTTCTCGATGTCAGTAAAGCTTTTGACCAAGTGTGGCATCAGGGCCTTGTCTACAAAATGATCAGAGACGGGTTCCCTGCCGATTTGATTTTTATGGTGAAATCCTTTCTTGACGGCAGATCCTATCAAGCCAGGTTGGAGAAAATCTTTCCACACCCCGTGTTGTAAAGGCCGGTGTCCCTTAGGGTTCTGTCCTGGGGCCTGTGCTATTTACTTACTTTGTACGTGATTTCCCGAAACCCGATAATTGTAATCTGTATTTTTATGCGGATGACACTGCAATTATGACATGCGCACATCAGCCGGCTCACGTTATCACTCGGCTGCAGTGCGCCTTGAAGCAGTTCGAAGACTGGTTTAACTGCTGGAAGTTGAACCTTAACGTCGGAAAGTGCAAGGCTTTGTACCTCAATAGGAAGCTCAAGCATCTCCCAGATTCTCTTGTTCTGTTCAATAAGAAACTGGACTGGGTGGACAACTACAAGTATCTGGGAGTTATCATTGACTCAAGACTCTCATGGAACCAGCATATGTCCTATGCTCTGAACAAAGCGAAAAGGCTAAGTACAGTATCATAGCTCTCATGGGTCGCAACAGCGCCCTCAGCATTGACAACAAGCTACTTCTGTACAAATCGATTATCCAGACCATACTCCTCTATGGCATGCCTGCTTGGGCGACTATCTGTAAAACCAGATGGAGTGAACCACAGTCATTCCAGAATGTTACCCTGAGGACCATTGCCCAGCTGGACAGAAGGACGATGAAAAATCAATCCATCCACTTGGATTTAAACATGGCCCATATCGGAAAGTTTATACAGGATCTCCTTTTGATTATGATACAGAAGATGAAGACTCACGACAATAAGCTTGTGAAAGGGATACTGAAGAACTCAATGAATATGAACTGGCATACGAAGTATCGTAAACCGAGGCACGTTCTTGACATCAATTTTGAAGATATTAGCAACGTCTCTTTCCCGGACTACTGGAAGATGTGATAATCTTCTTTCTCCTTGTATTTTTTTATTTCGTTTGTTTTTTGTTTCTGACAATCGTCAATCTTATTTTCTTTTTTGTATAATATGGAAGACCGCTTGGGTTGGTTAGGCTTCTTGACTAACTCAGTGTATTTCATTTGGAGTTTGTTCTGGTTAGATGAGCTTTCAGAAAGCGTTGCTTTCGTCCCATCCTAACAAATGTACACTTCACTGTTCGATTGTCGATTGTCGCGGAGCCGAGAGCTTCGGCGATAAGAAAGGAAGGAGAAGGCAGTAAATGTGTCTTCTTGACAGGACAAACCGCCCTGTCAGGCATCCAAAGAGGCGAGCCGACATTCTCAGCAAACGAACGAGCTCCCGCTTCAGCGAACCTGCCGACGTGGCAATGTGGCAGGAAGAGCGAGAAGGATTCGCCTTCGACGGAATTAACGTGGACTCCGCGACTCCAGACACGGACAATTGTGCAGAGGACTTTATTGCTGGTAAGCGCTCAATTTAGGATAGGCTTAAGCGTCCAGCTTACTAAATGCTGTTTCCCTGAGCTCACCTATTGCGAGTTAAATTTCCAATCTTGCAGTCAAGGATTGTGGCCTTTCGGCCTCCCTGCTAACATGGAACGAGACTTAGGGTTTACATATGCAAGGAAAAGTGCGTTATTAACAGCGTAGAAACCTGCTTTACGTATTCCCTCTATTCTTAGCAGCGTATAGTAATACGGTGAACTTTACTTACCTGTGACCAAACAATAGTGGCTAATTATTACTATTTATCTCACAGTCGTCGACGTGCTACGTTCCAGTGCATCTCTAATTACCGATAATAGTTATTACCGAATGTGTCTAAACTCACACTGCTGATGACCTTTATTTATATTTACCTTGATTTTTCAATTGAAAAACGGAAGGAAAAATTCTGCGACCCGGATTCTAACTCGGAACCTCGACTATCATGGCCGATGCCTCTAACCTAACCTTGAGACAGCTTGGCTGTTCGTGGTGTCTGCGACAGCCCAATTGGTAGAGGCATCGGCCATGATAGTCGAGGTTCCTGGTTCGAATCCGGGTCGCAGAACTTTTCATTCCATTTTTCAATTGAAAAATCATTACCTACGCTTGGAGACGCATCTCCAGTTAATAATTATTATTATTTATATTTACCTTTTAATGGAATGACAACCGTTCCAGGCATCATATGTGAGTGAAGTCAAGATTTGAGTTAGTGCGACGTTCCGTAAAGTTCGGTGGTGTTGTGATATAGTCTAACCATCAGAGGTCGGTGGACTGGTGTTATTATCTAGTGTCATTACGATTGGTGTTGAGTTGTCCTCAGACAAGGAGTTTTGTGTTTGAGTTTTTTTGACATTTGTATTACGGTACTTTAAGTACGTTAAGTTTAATCAAAGTAACTGTTGAACAAATTATTGTGTTGGGTCGTCTTAATGCGTTTATCTGCCGATACCTACAAAAGTATTCGATATTGCAATTTATATTGATTCTTTGACATCCATATTGATTCTTTGACATATCAATATTATTCCCTTTCGCATATCAATATTACAAATAATACGAGTTGTTATGTTTTATTTGGTTCTAAGGTGTTAACCTAGATATTTGTGGTTTGCTTAAGTAATCTATTAACTCATAGATTTAAGCTTTTATTTGCCATTTCATTTTTGTTTTTGCCAATTTATTTGTCTTAATAAACTGTTACACTTCAATAAAAATAAAGAAAACACTTTTCCACAAATTAATTTTAATGCACGTATGTACATTTCGAGGACTACGTCCTCTTCGTCAGGGTGATAACGCAGAAACTGACCCCTCGCAACGAGCGCAGAGAAAGTAAGACAGAGAGCCACCACAGGGTCACCAGTCCACAAAAGGAGCCGTTCAAAGAGAGAGAGGGGAAGGGTTGTAAACGAGAAGAAGAGAGGCAAAACAAACTCACGTGGTCACCATATGCGCAACTACCACACGCAGTAAACCACCTCTTCCTTCAAAACACCTCGTACATCCTCAAAACAATACTTAATGTCAAGAAGCACACAAGCGGCGACATCAGTCCCCATCCTGTTACATAGGTCAGACTCGGCGTAAGATAAATACAAGAATTAAAGAACATCCCATGTTAAAAATGGCAATAGCATTAATTCTACCTTTGCAGATCATATCCTAAAAACAAATCATAAATTTGATAAAAACGCCTTCAAAATTTTACACACTATAAGGCATCCAAAATTACTTAATCTTGCTGAATCCCTGGAAATCATAAATAAGCCTCCCGAAGAACTGCTTAACTTAGACCGTGGTCCTATGGATGTCACTGATTGGTTGTTTTTCTACAGATATCTCAATTAATCACTGTTTTCTTTTGTTTGTTCAGTATATATTATTTCCTAAAAAATTTTGTATCCATGATCTATTTTGTGAGCTGTCCCCGTGCAGCGGGTGGGGGATGGGGACTGATGTCGCCGCTTGTGTGCTTCTTGACATTAAGTATTGTTTTGAGGATGTAGGAGGTGTTTTGAAGGAAGAGGTGGTTTACTGCGTGTGGTAGTTGCACATATGGTGACCACGTGAGTTTGTTTTGCCTCTCTTCTTCTCGTTTACAACCCTTCCCCTCTCTCTCTTTGAACGGCTCCTTTTGTGGACTGGTGACCCTGCGGCGGCTCTCTGTCTTACTTTCTCTGCGCTCGTTGCGAGGGGTCAGTTTCTGCGTTATCACGCTGACGAAGAGGACGTAGTCCTCGAAATGTACATACGTGCATAAAATTAATTTGTGGAAAAGTGTTTTCTTTATTTTTATTGTTTTTACATCCACAGTTTCGTGACCTGATTACTTTATGTGTTACACTTCAATTTACGCTCTCTTTTATAGTGTACTTTATTCCGTTGTGCATTGTTCAATTCTGCTAAAAACTGCACGTGACAGACGGATTATCGTCAGGACGGACTAGCTCTCCAAGGTATCACCTCTACTCTCATTTAAGGTATCATCTCATTGTTGTCATCTCACGGTGCGCCCTTTTCAGGGCGATATTCATCTCCGTTACGTCTTAAGTGCTGGTCCCTAGCGTTAGAATTAATATTCCCATAAACCAGTACATCAAGACGCTCACTATCCTTCCGGGTCCCTGGCGAAAATGACAATCTAGCCGGAAAAATATCATTTTGCATACTTTTAATTTTAGACTTTTTTTTCGTGGAAATATCTCTATTAGCAACCTACGTTACTTAATCTTACAAACAAAATATCATTCCAAATCATTATCGTTTTAGAATATCGAATTATACACATTTGCCACATGGCTATACTCAGTTATATCGTCACAAAATAATCATCGAAAACATTGTGGAACACAGTGTCCTCATAATTTTCAGCTGATAAAGTGATACTTGTAGGCCTTTCAGTTGTTTACATAATCATGTAACACATCCGTGTGAGAACTGGCAGTTTACACAGGCTTTTAAAACCCGTGTCAAGGGGTGTCACAATGACATAAACTGCTCTGAGTTAGAGTGTGTTGTACACATCAGGCTGTGTTAAAACCATAGTGCGGTAAAGTGCGGAAAAAATTTTATTACATTTTTTGTACAATGACGTAGGCCATCGAAATTACTCATGGAGTACTCTGTGACGTGCTCTTGGAAAAAAATAGAGACAAAACTCTCGCAACCATCGTTTGTCATCAGGAAACTAAGTTTGGAGAATTGTTCTGAAGACATTTTTGTGAGTGTGAGTAAAACAGTTCAAACTTTACATGTAAGTTCTCTTTATTACTACATCTAGTATCGTTTAAATTATTGATCATTGATCATATCAATTATTGAATTAAGAATCATTTTTATATTATCAGTTTTAGACGTATTGCAGGTTACATGTTTCGGGGAAAGTTTTGATATTAGAAAGGAAATACGGTATTGGTATGTGACTGATATTTGCATCACCATGGACATACGCATAATACTGTATAGTGTTACTTACAGAGTATGTATATTTATACATGTATATATGCATATTAAAAATATATCGTGTGCTCAAGAATTACATGAAAAATATTTTTTTCCGGTTAGAATGTCATTTTCGTGTGGCGTTGTGATTAATTTCCTCGCAAACCTAAGGACGTTTCTCATATCATTTATTATCATCCTAATCATCAACAAGCAGGTCCCTGCCGTAGAATTAATTTTCTCGCAAACCTGACTTGAGATACAGAGCAGCTCATGGTAAATCAGAGTCCCTAAGAGGAAGAGAATACCGGGGTCGTCAGGAGTGGTCTCATACATCAGCCATTGCGGACGTTGTGGACCTAGAGTTGGAGGTACCCGGCTGCTTCATTTGTGATCCTGGTTGCTATTCTGGATTCACCGGTGGATTTTCCAAAAAGTATGACTTCTTAAGTCTTTTTACAAACTGCGTCGTCCTGAGTAGGTGTGTCCTTCTAAAGACACTAGCTTCATGACGACGACAGGCGCTGCGTCGAAATCCGCTAGCATTACTATTAAATATGCTGACGGTAAGGTGTCACCTTGTGATGTAGCGCACAAAGATGCATGTAAGGATCTGAGATTTCTTGCTCTTGATATCATTATAAATGAACAGCTTGAGGCATTACGTTCCTAATTGAACCAAAAACACCTGGATTTAGAAACATGGTTAGAAGCGCTGACCAAGGATATTGGTACTGGGAATACAAATATTGATAGTTTTAGAGAGGATGTAAAGCGTACAAATTTGGAAACTACCAACGGCATTGCCAATCTTAGCAATGCTATCAAAGAATTTATAGGCTCTCCCATTATGTCCGTCTCGCCCATGCTAGTGGATAACTCTGTTCCTCCACCTAATAGTAAAGAAGGGCCTGCCGGCTTGGGGGCGATCAGCGACATTAGCTCCTCATCAAGAACCAGCACAAAGAGGAGGCTTGATAATGAGACTGCTGACATTGATGGAGGTGACTGGCAGACAGCACAGGTGTTAAGATCGACAATATTCATTCCACTGTTGATGTCAGCGCTAGTGCCTCAGTAGCCCTTCGTGCTAATAAAGCCAAGCACAATTCTTCCCATATTAATATCATCCGTGAAAAGGAAGCAATATATCGTATAAATGATCGTACAAATGAAAACGAAAAGTTGTGTGGGAAAAAAAGTCGACGTGTAGGATCGTAAGTTTTTGTTTTCAACAATTGCGAAACCCCACGTGCAAACTGAACAATAGGTTGCAAGTGTTGCATCACCTGAGAAAGAACGATAGCTCTACGAGTGATCGCTTCGTCCGAACAACAAAACCCCCCAAAAAATAAAAAGCAATCGCAAACAGCACTGGGAAGGTGATGTTGGCCATTTTTTTGATCGCATAGGCCCGATTTTACTGGACTTTTTTGAAAAAGACACCATAGTTAATGTAGCACGATATGGGGAAACACTGAAGGCACTGCGCGCGGCCATCAAATGCAAGCGTCCTGGACTTCTTATAGAAGGAGTGCTTCTTCTCCACGACAACGCGCGT
>JAHWFO010085061.1:288220-305431 GCA_023313115.1 Rhysida immarginata
ATCTAGTTTTTTTTTATTAATTAATTTGTTGAAGTTTTTTAAATTCTTGAAATTCTTAAGTACCGAAAGGTGCTTTATGCTCTCAGTGTGGGGAAACGTGTCTATGTGTCTGGCTATCTGTCCGTCTGTCTGTCTGTCTGTCTGTCTGTCTGTCCGCCTGTCTGTCTGTCTGCAACTCATACTTCTCCGAGGCTATGAAAGATTTTCAAAATCTGTTTTCGTCAGTCAATGAATATGGTTCATGGCACGAAACAGTTACAAATATTATCTAAATCGGTTCATTGGCACGTGCACATATGGTACCTCTATTTTCCCGCCTAGCAATTTTCAATGGGAAGATATATTGAAAAATATATCAAACAAATCGTAATGACGAGATAGAAGCAGTTATTCATTACTATTTTCATCAGTCGATGAATATGGTACATGGCACGAATCAATCACAAATTTTATCTACATTTGTTCAATAGCACGTGCACAAATGGTACCTTTACGACCCCACCTAACAATTTTCAATGGAGAGATTTATTAAGTAATATATCAAACAAATCGTAATGACGAGATAGAAGCGGATATAAATTACTATTTTCGCCAATTAATAAATAAGGTTCCGGGAATGAATCATTTTGAAAATGGTTGAAATCGAAACAATGACGTTCTCTAATAGTACCCTTATGACACCCTCAAAAATTTTCAGTGCTAAAATATGGCATGTAATATATCAAACGACTTGGAATGATGTGTCAAGAATGAATATAAAGTAAAATTAATGATAGACGAAATTAGTTTCAAGGAACCTAGTTTAGTGGAACCATTATGGTTCATTGGAACTTTCAATGTTAAATATGGCTTGTAATATATCAAACAACTTGGAATGAGGTGTCATGAATGAATATAACGTAAAATTAATGATAGTCGAAATTGGTTCTAAGGAACCTGGTTTAGTCTAACCATTATGGTTTATTGGAACTTTTAATGCTAAAATATGGCATGAAATATATCAAACAACTTGGAATGGTGTGTCATGAATGAATATAACGTAATATTAATGATAGTTGAAATTATTTCAAAGGTACGTGGTTTAATGATATCATTATGATCCATTAGAAATTTCCAATGTTAACATAGGGCGGTTTAAAAATATAGTTCCGCGAATGGTTTTAGTTTAACCTTTCGGTACTTGGTTATGTCATTCTTTAATGGTTTATTATTAAAAGTTTTATGAAGTGTCAAAAAAAAAGTCTTGCAGATGATTTTTAATCTTTTTAATTAAATACACGAGAACTTTTAAAACGGGTCATATTTTCATCTCCAATACAAAAATTTTCACACAAACATGAGTTTTACAATAAGTATAAAAAGAAAATTTTGCAATAAATAATAAAACAGCAATTTTACAATCTATTTATCTTCTATATATATAAAGAAGGATGTTTGTTTGTTTGTGGGTTTGTTTGTTTTTTATACAGTTTTATTCCGATCTTGATAAAATTTCGCATACATGACCTTCAAAGCATGAGGAAGGTCACTGTTTACCTTAGATTTCGAAAAAATAATAATTATTGGTAAAAAAATCGATATTCATGGTTATGGCAGGGCATATTAATGAGACAAAGTTTTGGCAACAATAAGTAACAACAATGGTATCAACAAGCAATTCACAAACACTCTGAACGGACTAACAATATATATCTCATAACCAACAATGCAAGGCAAAGTTTGTGCAATATACATGTAGAATTCAATGCATAGAATTCCTGTTATTCAGGCTTTTCTTAGAAAAGAGAATTCTTAGTACTTAACAATTTCTTGAAAATCTTTAAAAATGATCAGTAACTGGAAATAATAGAGGCATAGCAGACTATTGAGAAAGACTGAAAGACGATAGAGGAAGCACTCCTTTAGCTCCTTGCTGTATTGAGCAAATGGTAAGCAAGTAAATAGAAGAATCGGCGACCGCTAGACTACACAAAGTGATGAATGGCCAATTTTTGCTTCACGACATCGAAAGAAGAAAGGAAATTGCAACACTATCAAATGTACATCTAAAGTAAGATTACGTGAGTAAAAAATTATTTAGACTAGAAGGCATCCTTGGAGAGGTACATCCATTGTGAGCCTTTAAAAATTTTTTTTTCAGTAAATCAAGTCCCGGTATATCACCTAGAATGGATTTTTTCAGTGAAGAGGTGTTCGGGAAATCTCAGATTTTCTATGTAAAAATAGATATAATTTTATTTGTAATTAATTCTATTTTTTTTCTATTCTTTAAGTTTTTTTTACTGATTTGCAGACAGTGATTGTTGAGTATATATTGTTTTAATAAATGTTAATTAAAAAATCTCCATGTGATTATCACTGTTGCAGCTAGTTGTTCCTCGCGAATAATTTTCGTGATCACGAGGATGTGTCCCACTATTGTTGATGTTCTTTCCGTGGTTACTGTTTTTATTTCAGGCAGACCACTTCCAGCTTATGGCTTGACCAATCGTCCCTCCTTCTGGTCCTCCACGTCCTTACTAGCCTGCAGCATGACGTTCAGTTTCCATTTATCATTTTCATTCTAATGCTCTGCAAATTACTCCTACCCTGCCGTTCGATGTTTAGTTTCTTATTGAATTTCTCACTTTCTCGCGGTAGCCATGATTCTTTACCGAGCAGCATTGTTTTGCGGGTTTATCCATAAGGTAATAAGGAAATTTCTTTTAATGCTATTTCAACAATAACACGCATAAGGGACGCCATGCTGCACATTTTCAATCTTATTCCCCATTAATAATTAATTATTATTTCGCAGTCTTTCTTTAGACATTAAATGGGAATTTTGAAATTTCTTTTCCTTATTCTTTATAAGGAATTGGTCTGTCTCAATTCTTTTTATATTTAATCTCAATTCGCTCAATGTGGCGATTAATATTTCTCGTTACAATGTTTTGCTGTATTTATCGTACATTTAAGTATTCCTTTATTTTATTCCGAGAAATAATTTCTTTTGTAATTGAGATCGCAATGCCTGTTCCTGAATTAAATCATATGGTATAGAACATTTTTTTGTACAGAATTTTTGTATTTTATAAATAAATATCGCAATTTTTAAACGAGCCACGTTTACTCTTTAAGTTTTGGGGTTCTTTCTTTTAAAGTACCACCCATTAAATTCTATTTAATTTGCTTCCCCCTCTGAACAAGAGGTAAATTCCTACCTTTCGGATTTTTCTGAGAATGGATACTCCCTTCGCTCTATATTATAGTGATTGAGTTATAATTTAATCAATTTGGAGGTTTAATTTAGCTTTTTGAGGTTGTTCTGTTTACCTACAAGCGTAATAATTCCGGGCAACGCCGGGTCCTCTGCTAGTAAATTATATAAATAAAATTAAATTTGGGAAAACAGTGAGGAGTAATGAAATTTTAGAATTGAAAATTTATGCGTGTATTCTCCAGTATCTGCAAAGATTCTCGTGAAGGAACTCTTACTTCCATACATTGTTTTGCATGCATATTTTTCATTAAAGTCCTCTGGAAAAATGTATAACTGACTGACAAATACATAAATATTACTGATTCAGTAATATCGTGTTTGCATGCATATCAGCTTATAAGTTAAAGAGTCCAATATTATTTCTTAAAATTTCCCATTTACATTATTTTATTTAAGAGATATGCACTGTAATTAGCTTGGAATCATTAATTACATTTGAGACTATTCGATTTCTATGTGACTGCAATGTAGTTTTAAAGCAAAACGGCCGCTGGTGCAAAGAATTATGTGATCGTGTCCTGATCTTCTATTATAGAACTTGCTCTTGAAAATTCATACACTGTCATATGATCATAAGAAATCATAATTTAGAGCATATGAATTTTCAGTGCACAGGCTTTCTTTTTAAGAGGTGTTGATACAATGCAGGGATTTCCTCATGGCAATTTTAGCCTTCCTGTCCACTCTTCTGATTATGAGCTTGCCGTTGTACGAGTATCTCCCAATCACCATAAATCCTTTTGGAAAGCTGTTCTTACATTTTTTGGACCACTTTTGATATGATTCCTCTTAATGTGAATGGTAGAAAATCATGCGGGGTTTGTTGCAATCGTTGGAGTAGATCGTAGGCCTCATCCAAATTGACAAGTTACTTCCATCATTCATCCCCATAGAGCGTCCGACAGTTCCTTTTTTTTTCTGCGATGTGTTGTGGCACCAGCTTATGTAAATTGTGACCCTTGTGATATTTTTCCAGTTGCAAATGTGAACTTGACTATTAATGAATATATTATATATTCACATGGTAGTACAAAATTTATTAAGATCATAAATAAGTTTCAAACATATTCGTATATATATTTTATTCACTGTGTATGAAAAATATCTTCCTTGAATATTGTTATTGTTTCAATTTTCACATTTCCTCTGTCCCCATTTATTTTCCACTGCGCATGTCAAAGATAAGCGTGACATTCGGCTTTTAGATGTAGTTTAATTCTTTTTATTAATTTCTGCTTAATGAGTTGCTTTTCCAGTCATTTAATTACGTGAATTAATACGAGTTCGCGTATATTTTTTTAAGTTTTTAAGAGACCATGTCTTGTGTGTTTATCAGCAGACCCAGTAAACTTATTATTTTTATATAAAACAAAAGAAATAATTCAAACTATTTATCGAAGATATTTGGTGGCCACTTAATAGTATGCCCTTCAACGCTGTAATTGCTACAGAATTGATCACAGACATTGATCTTTCCCTTGGTGCAATTACGTATAAATGGTCTTGAGATGTCAGAAATGTTGAATTTATGGGCACCCTGCATAGACAAAACTTGAATTGTATAAAGTAGTTTTATATTGCAAACAATTTCTTAAAAAAATCTTTAACTTCGGAGATTTTAAATAATTGCTTTATTACAAATTTATTATAAACTTAATTGCAATTTAAAAGTAAATATACAACATTTACTAGATGTAGAGTAAGAACTGATGTTTTTGTACGGTTTCAAGACCAATCTATATCGCACGTAACTACCTTCACAACTATGATACTCGTAGTCTACTCGCATTGAGCAAACAACTGCATTTGAAACTACGTATAATGGCCGTATCTATTCGCTTCGAGTCAAAACTAGGTTCCTTACTTATGGTGATAATTCTAAATATGAAGATTATAAGGCACCTCCAATTTACAGCAATGATCTCGCCCTATAGACAAAGGTTTATATGAGCTCAAACCGCCGTATTTAAATCGCCATTGAACTGTATTTCCGAATGTAGAATGTTCGGCTGGAGCATGGTTTATAGAGACCACTCAAATAAGAGATTAGATCGAGCCCTTCTAAAGTTTTTTTTAGATTAACAATTAAGCTCTTTCTCATTCTAACTTGACACTATCGTTTGCGTTACGCGCAAACGAGGCTGACCGGGCCGCAAAAATTCCTGGAATGTCTTATTATTATTATTATTATTATTATTATTACCTAACCTAACCTACCCTGATTATTGGAAACAGGTTATTATTCAGCCCATCCCCAAAAAGGGAAAGTCTAATGATATTAAAGCTTTTAGACCTATCACTCTGATTTCTTTCCCGGCCAAATTGTTGGAAACCATTGTCGCGCAAAGGCTCACTGAGCTTATCGACCCGTATCTGTCCCAAACTCAACATAGCTACTGCCCCGCGTGTTCTACTCAATCCAATTTAGCCAATTTTGTATATTTTATTACCCATTAAATTGACCGAAGACTGCATGTGGTAACTCTATATCTCGATTTCTCCAAAGCGTTTGATTGTGTCAATATCAGACTTTTACTTACCAAGCTCAGCTCTTGATGTCTCCCGGACAATGTTATCCAACGGTTCACCTCAATGCTTTTGGGCAGGAGTTTCAGACTTAGATCACAGGACCCTCTATGTTCTGGATTTTCAATTAACAGTGGGGTTCCGCAGGGGTTCCCGTTGGGCCCCCTTCTTTTTAACATCTTTATTGCTTATCTCCATTGTGCCCTGGAAGGCCTTCCTAGTAAAGTATTAATTTACGTAGACGATATTAAACTCTTCCCATGTGATTGATAGCTGGAATGCCTGCGAAATACTGCAATACAGTCTTTCAGTCTTATACTTAATGTACTCATATCTTTCATTATGTCATTTAATCGTAAAACCGCCCCTTTCGTGTATAAATATTATACGAAGGATGGTTTATTACTCGGACGAGTGCGATGAAGGATTTGGGTGTTGTGTTTTCTGATAAGTGCTCCTTCTTGAGTCATTTGGACCCGCTCTATTGTGACATTTCGCGTAGACTTGGAATCCTCAAACGACTTACGGTGTTTTTTAATGATTGCCGTATTCTTATTACTCTGTTTAAAGCCTTTGTTATCCCGAAATTACTGTATTGCGTGTGGATTTGGCATGGCAACAATTGGCAAGCCCTCTCCTTTGTACAACGCAAATTTGACAGGTTTGTAAAATTTATTCAGAGAAGATGTAAAGGTCATGATTTTATTAATAAATGTCTATTCAAGATTCTTCTTAACCTATACCATGAAAAGATTAGGGCACCTGAGATTTTAGACAATCTCAACTCCCTTGAATTTACTAAAACCCGTACTGGATTTGTTTTTAAACCATCCCATAAATTGAGGACTAGCATTTCTGAAATTGATTCACTTTAAAAACTTCTAAAAAATTTTATGAATAATTTTTAAGACGCCAACCTTGATGTGTTGAAAGATGAGCAAGTTCTTTAGTTTGCCTGATTTTTCTTGTTTATATATTTTTTCTTTTCTCTTCTGGTTTGTCATATTAATTACTAGCAGAGGTACCCGGCGTTGCCCGGGTTAATTACACTTGTAGGTAAAGACATAGATCTCAAAAAATTAAATTATATCTCCCAATTGGTTAAATAATAACTCAATCAATACAGCACAGAGCAAAGGGACTATTCATTCTACGAAAAATACGAAAAACAGGAAGTCCAGGCGATATACTGGAGCATCTAAATTCTTCTTGACTTGCCTCACTACTGCGGAGCATCACCAGATACTTTAGACTCGAGTTTTTCTTGCCCTTGACGTAGAAGCTCTTATGCCCTGTTGCTCTATTCGAAACTGCCGTTGTTAAGATGTTTCAAACGCCAGTATAGCTTTTTCTGTTTTAGTTGCAGAGATTCTCTGACCAATACTTGTTCTTTCGCTTTCCTTTCGCTGACCAGGTGGCCGAGAGGGCTAGGACGTAGGCTTTCTAGTTTTCGAGTCCACCTGATTGTGAGTTCGAGTCCCGCCGTGGGCATGGATGTTTGTTTTTGTCTCTGGCTGCGTACAGATATTACTTGTGTTAAAGGCGCAAAATGACCATGCGTAGTCGACGCGAAAAATTCTAATAAACCAAACCAAACCTTTCCTTCCAGACACATAAACTTTTGCCAGTCGTCTGGACGTTTGATAGGGAGCTCAAGAGAGACACGCGTGACTCCTATGCCTAATCAATATACGCTGCCTTATTAATGTTCTGTCACTGCATCATCACTTTATGCTCATTATCAAAAATTCTTGGAAACGAACGTTCAGTCTACGCATTGTCACCATTTCAGTTTCCAAAATATATACTTTCCCACAGAATATAGTCAAAATATATTTTTAGGAAATGTTTGGATTAGCTGTGCTACCAAATAAGCAAGATGATAACCCCGGCGTGGCTCGGACTTTTTTTGTTGGAATAAATTTTTAAATATCTTTAAAATAACACACACGAAAACGCTTATAATTAATACAGTAAAAATCTATATATATAAAGAAGGATGTTTGTGGGTCTGTCTGTGGGTGGGTCTGTACGTTTTTTATACAAATCTACAGTTTTATTCCGATCTTGATGAAATTTCGCATACATGACCTTCAAAGCATGAGGAAGGTCACTGTCTACATCAGATTTCGAAAAAATAATAATTATTGATAAAAAATCGATATTCATGGTTATAGCAGGGCATATTAATGAGAAATATCGCATGACCAACAATGCAAGATAAAGTTTTTGCAACAATGGTATCAACACGCAATTCACAAACACACTGCATGAACCAACAATATATATCTCATGACCAACAATGCAAGGCAAAGTTTGTGCAACAATAGGCCCATTGTGTTCGCATCAACAATGGTATCAACGCGCAATTCACCAATAACAATGAGCACAGAATGATGATGTAATGTTAAAGCAATCTTTCCAAGAATTATAACCATGAACATAAAATGATGATGCAATATGGATAAGTTTCAATTTGTAACAATGCATAGAATTCCTGTTATTCAGGTTTTTCTTTGAAAAGAGAGTTCTTAGTACTTAACAATTTCTTGAAAATCTTTAAAAATGATCAGTAGCTGGAGATAATGAAGAGTTAGCAGACTATTGAGAAAGAGTGGAAAGACGACAGAGAAAGCAAACCTTTAGCTCCGTGCTGTATTGAGCAAATGGGAAGCAAGTAAATAGAAGAATTGGCGACCGCTAGACTACCCAAAGTGATGAAAGGCCAAATTTTGCTTCAACACAAAGAGAGAAGAGTGGAAATTGCAACAACATCAAGTGTATACATCTGAAGTAAGATTACCTGAGTAAGAAATTATTGGAGCGGTCCATCCATTGTGAGTCTTTAAAAAGATTTTTTTCGAATTTTCATTAAGAATTTTTACTGTATTAATTCTAAGCATTTTCATGTGTTTATTTTTAAGATATTGCAAAATTTAATTTAATTTTTTGAGATTGTTCTGTTTACATCCAAGTGTAATTATCCCGGGCAACGCCGGGTACCTTTGCTAGTTATATACATAGAAGAAGATACACGACTTTTTTCTAATTATAGTGCATTCTATTTATTAATTTTAGAGAAAATGGAGACATTTTTCCTTATTCTGTATATTAAATATAAATTAGGCCCTATACAAAATAATTCTAGATTATTTATTATTTAATTTTTACCTTATTTATCTCACCTCGTGGTGAGCGTCGGGCGGCGCTGTTGAAGCAGGAGCAGATGGTGATCGCTCAGGCGAACACCCTTAAATTGATCTTAAATCAGGGTACTCAGACGCACATGCTGAAAGTGGTTCATGTATCCCAAGGGACTACTAAACTTTTTCAAACGCCTCGATTTGGCGGCTCATTCACCCATCGGCACACAGAAGTTATGGTCCCCTCCAGTGATCACACAAAGGCATTGGGATGACAAGTAACGCTTTTTAAATACCAAAGGACCTAGCCGATACCGTTCAAAGTGGAGAAAGGACGTAAGATGGCGTTGGATTTAACCAACGATATGAAATGAGTAGATCGCTTATGTGGCCGCCATCTTTGGGGCAATTTGAAGGCGGCGAAAAGTGGAACTAATCTCTATTGTTAGTGTAGGCGCCATTACTATGGTTGGCAGAATTATGGCAGAACAACAACGCCAGCCAAAGCGCCATTACTATATATCCGCTTTGTCGCCAGCTGAGAAAGCACCCCCCCCCCACCAACATCGTGCTTGTAGTCTGAAATTTCTTAAGCGACCTCTCCCAAATTTAGATGCTTTTTAATAAATGCGGTATATAATTTCATAAATACCTCTAAACAATCATTCTGGTGTCACTGAAACGACGGTAACATGGTTGAATATCGACATCTTTTATGTATCAACAACCACGATATAAAAGACGACCAGGATTTTTACATGAGAAAAACATTCTGAGACGCAGAAAGATAAAAACACGCCTGTGAAAGATCAGTGGTGAACTTTTAATATATCTATTACTACAATTTAAAGCTGGACAAGCAATCGGCATTGAGTTTTACTGTGTTTGTCTACGCAAACTTCAAACGTAAACATACGATGAAGACCATTTTTTGCCAACCAAAGCAATGGCCGACAGGCTTTCAAATGGGGACGCGTTGGTGGCGCTGAAAGCAGCGATCTACTCATTTCATATCGTTGCATTTAACCCCCTTGCTATGTCAACTCGAGCCAACCAAATTTCTTTAATCATAAATGCGATAGAAATGGCTAGGTCCAGCTTCAAGGGATCTGTGGGGTACAATGACCAAATAAATGTGTCCCGTTTAATTTTTAGCAAGAAAATATATAGAATAACAAATATTCTTAAAAAATTAGACATAACAATAGCTTTTAAAACCAACAACTCTACCGGAAAATGGTTCACACAAAGAACATGTGTGTATATCAAATCAAATCAAATCAAAACAAACACCAATTTGAGAATAAAGGAGTATATAAAATTAATTGTAGAACATGTGAAAAGCATTATATCGGAATGACAACTAGGAATTTCAGAATACGATTCAAGAGGGAGTTAGTTTTTTTTTCTTTACTAGAAACCATTTACGAAATATGCAAGCAGTGTTCTCGTGTAAAAATATCTCATTAACGATAAATCTGCAATCCTGTGATTTTTTTTTCGTATTGAATGCTTATCCCAAACAGATCTTCTACAACAGGTTGGAAAGTCGCGTGACTTCACTATAGTAAAAGTTTGGGCTATTTTTTCTTTGCTCGCCAGATGGCGCAAAAGACAGGGTAGATTTCTTATTCATCCTACAGGATTGGTAATAAAAATCGCTGAAATAATTGAGTAGATTTCGATTCAATTGATTTGTGTATTTGATTTTCATCACAACATTTTAAACTTTAATAACTAATTACTTTAATCATTATCATTATAAATGATTAAAAACAATTATGTAGTTAATATCTCCCAATCGTTGCTTAAGTTATATGAAGTTTGCTTAATAATAGTGGTGTTCAATTTAATAATCTTTAATCATAGTTTTGTGATATTCTGGGGAGTGGTCACAATAAATTGATTGGTTGGTATTAACGTCCCATTCAACAACTAAGGTCGTATCAGGACGGCGTTCATAGGGGCCAATTTTTTTGCCTCGCAAGAGTTCTTTAACGTGCAGCCGGCAAACGACTACACGGGACCAACGGTTTTACTTCCCTTCCGAAGGAAATGCGTGTTCTCAGAATTTCCCTCCTGAGAAAACCTTTCGTAGTCCTCGCCGGGGTCGAGCCTGCGCTCTTGGGCATTAGAGACGATCCCGCAACCACTGAGCCACCGAGGCCGATGACAAGAAATTGATAATAATTTATGTAAACGGATTTAATTTTGCCGTTACGTAACAAATCGACATTTAAATTATTATATAGACAATTCTAGTTGTAAGTTCATCCATTTGATGATAATTCTAGTAAATCAAAATTATACAAAAAGTATAACTGGGGCAATTGTCCAAAATTGAAACCATGAATAAAGAGGTATGTGGATAATCGTAATTAAGTATAAAGAAGGGCTCTTTTACCACAACAAAAGTAATAAAGAATATAACAAAAACAAAAATAACAGAAAAATACAACCTGGAAGCGCTTTTCGTCTAGGAACCAAGGAGAACCCGTGCAAAACCCAAAGTAAACTGATTAGAAACCGAAGAAAGCGGTTTATAAAGCGGTTGTATTTTTCTGTTATTTTTGTTTTTGTTATATTCTTTATTACTTTTGTTGTGGTAAAAGAGCCCTTCTTTATACTTAATTACGATTATTCACATACCTCTTTATTCTTGGTTTCAATTGTGGACATTTGCCCAAGTTTTACTTTCTCGGACAATTGCCCCAGTTATAATTTTTGGTATAATTTTGATTTACTAGAATTATCATCAGTTATGGCTATTCAGGTTTCTTTGTTTAATAGCGAGTTAAAGCAATTTCAGAATTAGATCTTTAAAAGCAGATATTAGTTTCCCTAATAATTGCAAATTTCACCACGTCTTTCCTAATTTTGTTAACTGTATAAAATTTAATAGTTCAAAAGATCCTTCTCTAAAAAATATTCTATCTTTAGTTAAGACCAAAAGATTATGCATGGAAATTGGTTTCCTTGATTATAAACTGTCTGTAACACAAGCTAAGGCATACAATTTACATTTAAAACTAAGTAAATCGTTAAAGAAAAAAGATTGGGATGATTTCATGTTCAGAATGAACTTCGTCAACGAAAAAAAGATCATCCAAAAGAACCAAAAACTATCCAACAAACTCAAACTCATAATTGCTAATCAAAAACCTCCGGTCAATAAATCTACTTGTGTTGACAGCGTGATTAATCAAGCCAATTTACAATTCACCGCCTCTGAACTTGGACTACTTTCCAAGGGACTAAAATTCGCTCTTAATAACGATCGAAAAGACGTTCACCGACTGGTTGGAGAAATTGAAGGAGGAATTCGTTTCCTTCCAGTACAAGCTAAAAGTAGTATCAGGGCACACTGTAAACAAGTTCTATCCAAAAATTGGGTTGGAAAAACAAGCCACGGTCCAGATTATGGCTCTGATAATTTTAATAACATTAATTCACTTAAGGAGAAGGACTGTTTCTATCTTAAGAGCGATAAAGGGAATAATACCGTCATTATTGAAAAATCAGATTATTTCAATAGGGTTAACAATCTCATCGATGAAGGGCCTTTGGTTACATTAAATAAGAACCCTCTACCTAAATTAATTACAGCAGTAAAAGATTGCATCAAAAGTTGCCCCAATATCATTCCCAAAAATATGGCTTCATCCCTAATAATTGCTAACCCAACAATGCCGAAATTATATGCTTTGCCAAAAGTACACAAACCTGGAAACAAAATGCGTCCCATAGTTTCCAACATGACACCCCTACCTATTTGGTTTCAAAACATTTGGTCAAATTTATCAAATCCTTAAAAATGTCTAATTTCGACAGTTCAGTCATCAATAGTACAGACTTGGTCCAAAAACTCAAGAATAAGACTATTAAAGAAGGCGAGATTTTAGTTTTTTTTCGACATAGTATCATTATTTCCTAGCGTTCCCATTCCGGAAACTCTCGAATTCCTCAAAGATATTCTTGTCAAAAACAAGATCCCCAAGAATAAGAGCGATGAATTCATAGCGTTAACTAAACTTTGTGTTAATAATAACGTCTCCCAATTCAACAATCAGTTTTATAAAATGATAGGTGGTACATCGATGGGATCATGTCTCAGCCCTATTCTTTCTGAAGTTTTCCTAAGAAGACTTTTGAAGACATTCTTAAGGATTCTAATTTTTACTTTCCCGACACCTGGTTCCGTTACGTAGACGATGTTTTCACAGTTTTTGACATGAACTCCTGTGACGTTAATGCATTCATTAATCACATCAATAGTTTCTTCCCTTTTATCAAGTTTACTTGTGAAGTTGAAGAAAACAATAAATTACCGTTCTTGGATTTAGTGATAATTAGGAATAATCACTCCCTGTATTTTGATATTCTTAGGAAACCCTCCAATCACCTTAACTACATTCCCATCGATTCAAGCCATCCTTGGACCCAAAAAGTTTCAGCTTTTATTTTCATGTTGGATAGGGCACTCAATATCCCATTAAACAATACTTCATTCAAACAAGAGATTGATTTGATTAAAAAAAATAGCCGAGAAAAACCGGTACAACTCGAAAATGAAATAAACAATATTTCTTTCCGGACAATTGTGGTGCTTTTAGCGATGAACATGGGGAGCGCTTCCATCAAGACATCGTATACATGGAAAATCGATATCAGGACAAGTGGAACGTTATAATGTTGGCGGATTATTGTTGGACTGTTTGTAGAGATATTACAGAGGCAGAATACAAGAGGGCAGCGAAAAAACCACGTCGCAGTTCTGCTAATGAAACCATATGATTTCTGTTTATTTTTGCAAAAGACTTGTAATTTGTTTTTCTAAAAAAAGGAAACTAATTTTTAAATATAATTATTATTTTTGTATTCAGCATGTGAAAATGAATAAGAAAGCTACTTTATCTGAAGAATACTTTTTTTAGACCAGTGTAATCAGATGACTTCCATTTCCAGGCCTTGTATCTGTCGTAGGCCTCGAGCACCACCAGAACGACGTAACAATGTTTTATTTTTTCCATGTTCAGGCCTGGTAGTTTCTAGAAGGACGTGCCGCTACACGTTTTTTTTCGTAATTGGCAGATATAATGTGAAATTATTAAAAATCTAACGTCAATTTGCAACGTTATCACGAAACAATTGTCAACAAAACAATGTATAAAACCGTCATTGCAAAAGCAAAATTGTTTTAACATTTTAAATTTAACTTTATATCTTGGAAATGATACCTTGAAAATGATGTATGAAACATCAAAATTCATCGGGATATATGAGGTGCTACCCAAAATATCCGAGAATTTGAATATTCTGCCCAACCAAAAACCGTACAAGGTTCTGTCGCTAGATGCCTCTTGGTGCGCTTTTCCACTGCTGCTCTGCCAAGTTTCGTAATCGTAGGTGCATTTCTTTGTGAGTTATTGCGGTTTATGTTGCAACGTGTTCTTGTGCTTCTGGGAATTTCCAAATTATTCTCCCTAGTCAGACTGTCAAGAGGAAATTTTATTGTGAGGTTTTGAAGAGAGTAAGGGAAAATTTCTCCCAAGCGGCCCGAGTTGTGGTAGAACAAAGATTGACTGCTTCACCAGGACAACGCGCCCGGACACACCTCGTTCGTTGTGAAGGAATTCCTGGCAAAAAACATGGTAATGAACCGCCACCTTCCCTGCTCTCCTGACTTAGCCTACGGCATCCTAGAAACTACCAGGCCGGAACTTGGTAAAGATAAAACATTATTAAGTTGATCTGGTGGTGCTATTACAGATGTAAGTTCAAAGGCACGAGCTTAGTGCTTCAACATTACATTATTGACGTCATGTTCAGACTTCGTAAATTCTATAAGGTGTGCTCAAATGAAAAGGAAACTACGGTTTTATGTAATAAATATTTTAATTACAGAATATTTTAGGTATAGAATATTTGACGTACAGTTAATGTGTAACATGACGCCTACACACAATTGCCTTTGATAATGATGCAATGATCTCAGAGCGTAAGAAGCGACTGATGGCTTCAGTGTTGAAACTCCAAGGGTTGCATACAATCCTTTGTCCACGGTGTTCTGCACTTCCTTGTCCCAAGTGAACCTATGACATGTCAATGATTTTTTTAAGGGGCCGAAAATATGGGAGTCACATGAGGAGATGTCCGGGTTGTACGGAGGATGCTTGAGGACTTCCCATCGAAATGTTTCCAGCAGATGGAGGGTCTTCTTGGCCAGAAGTGGCTTAGCGTTGTCCAGGAGTAGCACTATCCATTCCTGAGCTTGTTTTCGATGGCCCATTTCGGTTTCAGCAACGTGTTGCAATACCGTTTAGCGTTAAATTTCAACACTTTCTAGCCAGTCGAGGAGTGTGGGGCCTTCTTCGTCGAAAAAGAAACTGAACATCAATTTTTCGACCTTTATGGCAGAGTGAGGTGTTTTGGGACGTGGGGAGCCGGGTTGACGCTATATATCGACAAGCATATACCAACTTTGATTAGTTAAAACGGCGCTACAGTGAAAGTACGTCGCTACTTTTCATTTGGGCACACCAGAAAGAAGGCAGTGCCCACCCCCCTGCTACTTCTGACCCTTCCCTGAAATGAAAGGGCGACGTTTTGACTAAATTGAAGATGTTCAAGTGGAATCGCAACTGGTCTTGAATACCCTACAGCCTTCAACTTCCAGGAATGCTTCCAAAATTGGGAAAATCGCTGGGATCGTTGCATACTTGTCGGAGGCGATTACTTTAAGCGGAAATTAGGGTGTAAGGTACGTTTTCTGCTTTTTACAAGAAAATTACCAGAAGTTTTTGGAAGCAACTCGTATAATAAATTTGTTAAAATGATTATAAATAGAATTAAATAAACAATATTAAAATAGTATAAACCTTTTATGTGTGTCCTCATATTCAGCGTTATGGTGTGATAAAAAAAACGCCGTGAAACACAGCATAATAAAAATAAATAAAAATGTTATGAAAAATAATCTCCAAATCAATATATTCTAAGACCAAAATAATAAAACATTCTGAAAAGAACATTAATAAATGATTATCGAGTGTCAATTCAATAGAGTTTATTTTAAAAACAGATGAAATCTCTCTTACACATTTGTTAAAGTTCAATAAAAAGTTGTTTATATAGAGATTTGATGATTGCCGTGTATCTGTTATATTCAGTTCAATGCGTGATTAAGGAAACACTCTCGTTCCTTTCATGTGCACACACACGTGAATTTATTTGCCATTCATTATCTCCATTGGCCAACGTTGCTGTGGAGACGTCATCTGATAATTTGGTCCAAACAGTAGCTTAAGAGCAATTCTATCAGTTGCTTAATATAGAAAATGGCACGAGGAGTCTACTCTCGGTTAAATAAATTTAATCCGCAAAGAGAAAACGGAAAGGTTAAACTGCACTTAAGCTGTCTTTCTCATTTCAAAAAAACTAAAGAGAAACTTCTCTTTATAATATTATCTCATTTCCTTAACATAGTTCAAATAAATAATTTATAAACTTCTTAAAATTTTTATTAAAATCTCCGTATCAAAACTTATTGGAGCGAATACGTGAGCTCTTTTCATACACGACTCACGTATTCTTTGTAATCGAGCTCCTCTTACACCGTAAATCAGACAACTATCAATCTTAAATGTTGATAACACTGTATCCGCTAAGTGTCATAAAGTATAGCATGTCAAAATGGTTGTGTTACTGATGAATAATAAATGACGGATGTGAAAGAAAGAGACACAAGAACCCTGGAATAAAAAAAAATGAAAATGACAACTGAAAAACCATTTCTTCTTATAGTTTCTTCATCCACAAGTCACATGACCTTGTAAACGATCTCTGAAACCGTGTCTTCAGAGCTATATAAAACGTTTTCAAGCCATTTATCTGAATTTCAGCCCATATCTTCTATATATATAAAGAAGGATGTTTGTGGGTCTGTCTGTGGGTGGGTCTGTACGTTTTTTATACAAATCTACAGTTTTATTCCGATCTTGATGAAATTTCGCATACTTGACCTTCAAAGCATGAGGAAGGTCACTGTCTACATCAGATTTCGAAAAAATAATAATTATTGATAAAAAATCGATATTCATGGTTATAGCAGGGCATATTAATGAGAAATATCGCATGACCAACAATGCAAGATAAAGTTTTTGCAACAATGGTATCAACACGCAATTCACAAACACACTGCATGAACCAACAATATATATCTCATGACCAACAATGCAAGGCAAAGTTTGTGCAACAATAGGCCCATTGTGTTCGCATCAA
>JAHWFO010085061.1:305831-329941 GCA_023313115.1 Rhysida immarginata
CAAAATTTAATTTAATTTTTTGAGATTGTTCTGTTTACATCCAAGTGGAATTATCCCGGGCAACGCCGGGTACCTTTGCTAGTAGTAAATATAAGTTATACTGAATTGCCTTGCTATTTTGTGAAAGTTGAAAATCGTCACGTTTCATTAAATGGACCCATTTCTTCCGTAAGTTACCATCTTTTGGAAATGAAAAGACACTAACTTTTGGTCCTGTTCTGTAATTCCCTTACAGTTTGGAACGGAACAGGTAAATGGCATTATTTAAGAAATAGCATTATTCGATATATATATTTATTTATATAGAAATTTCTAAAATGGGATAACTATATTTCCACGTGGTCGTAATGAAATGAACGCGCAATGAAATGAATGACTGCAGCATTCAGCAGTTCTCATAGCTTAAGGATTAAGTAGGGTCGTAAAGTACTAGTTGTGATGACGTCATTACCCTTCCCATAGCATTCGCTGTGGCCTTGTTTCTCGATGGTTGTGGTATAACCAATGTTGGATAGACCAAATGAGAGAAGTATTTATGGATGGAACTTTCCTCCTTACTCCATCTCTGTTCAGGCAGATATTTGTCATTCTTGCCCGAAGAGCTCGAGAATTTGTATTTCCTGTTTTATTTTGCCTTCTGCCTGACTGTCACAACTTTTAATTAGTAATAATAATAATTTCAACAGCAGAGTCGCTCAAGTTGTATGACAGGAAAGAGGACGGGAGACAAATTGTAATAATTGAACAATTCTTTTATTCGACACAAATTTCTTGTGAGAATAACATTCAAACAATATATTTGAAATTAAATTTCTTGCTTAAGATTTTTCTTTAAATAAATTGATTTATTAATGTAATTAATTGCGTCCACAAATCCAGTTCTGAGTCCAAGGTTAAGACGTTAACATTACGAGGATATAAATGGTTAGGTAAGGATGAAATACGGTTACAATTGTTGAGTTTCTGACGGCGAGTCGGGAACTTCTTCGGGCTGCAGCTCCAACGCTGTCCACTCGAAACTTCTTGAATTGGGAGCAGTTGGAAATGGGCGACCGCGGTAATAGGCTGGTCCTTTAATACCCAGTAGGCTTAGTGAGGAAGATGTGTGGCGATAAGCGGCAACCGTTTGACAAGATAACGGCGACCTTTGCAGGTTTGACGTTCCGAAGGAGGTTACGCTAAGCGAAGATTAAACTTATGCTAAGCGAAAAAACTTAGAAACTACTTTAAAGTTCTGGAATAAACGGCCGATAATGGAAATGGTGCTACCATACGACGACACGCTGCCTACCAATCGCGGTAGGACGAATGAGGCCTGATCGACGCTACCGGCTAAGTGCGCAAATAAGCAGGGATGCCGCTGACCTGAGAGTCCTCCGGACACTTAGAAATATGGGTTGGTTCCATTGGCGGAATATCGGGTTCGTCTAGGGTCAGTAGGGCGAAAGCCTCGGCGAGTTCGTCTTCCACAATGGCGGCGCTATCCGGCGACTGACGAATAGAAGAGAGAATGGGTTTAGTATCTAACAGTTCATTGTCTGATCGATTCATGCCAGGGATATCAATATCAGGAATTAAGCATTCAATTAAAGTTCTATGATAGTCTCTATCATTTTCTATAGATGCAAATTTACCGGCCTGAATAGTCGGAGAAAATGAACAGCTCGACTGTCCTTGTGCCTGTTCCTCCATCTCACTCATGCGACGCCGCTCACGTTCACCTCTGCGAGGAATACTCCGCTGATATCGGCTTCGCGGCACAACTTTCCGTTTTAATTTGTTTGCTCTCGTCGGGTAGAAGAAACGGGTCGTACGCTGTCTAGATTCACGGTCCTTCCACCTTGGCGACGGGGCTCGACTTCTTCTCTTGCGCGTAGACTCGTTATCATACCAGGAGGGGCGACGGGTGCTATCGAAACTTCTAGAGATTCTTCCACTCTCCTTACAATTGTCCGAGCTCTTCGCTTTCCCGCCTGTACGAGCACGATCCTTCTGTCTTCTTCCTCTCCATTCTGAAACCGATCTTTTTCTCTTCCTCCTGACGTCTTTCCTTTTTAATTTCTCGGTCTTGACGTCTGCCTTTCTTCCCCCGCCGTTCGACCTATCCCTCGCCCTCTTTCTCTGCTTCTCCTCGGGATTGTCGACTCTTCTCGGCGGGTCCGGCTGCTCGTTCTCTTGCTCTTTTCTTTTCTCCTTTTTCCCTATCGCCTTCGTTTTTTTCTTTCGACTCACCAAAAACGAGGTGACACTGACAAATCGGAAGTGACGTACCGTCGTTAGTTTGATATGATCCACGACTGTTGGCCTCAGTTCAATCCTCAGTCAATAATAGTCGATTATGAAACTGCTATACATAATGCATTACGAAACGAACCATTTCAACAAGCCAACATTCACGGGTGTTTATTTCACTTGGTTCAAAACCTACGTAAGCACCTCAGCGCAACACATCTTTTGGGTCGCTATCAACAGGATCCGGAATTCGCTATCCAAGCAAGAATGCTGACATCATTAGCTTTTCTTCGAGTGGAGAATATCATACAAGGATTGGTGTTACTGGAGAGAACACCCGAAAATGGAGGACTCCATCAAGACCTCGAACCAGTTCTCGCATGGTTAGTATTTTATGCTTTATTTGATTCCGTGATGTCCAAGATTTATTTATTTTTTGTAGTTTTACTGAACACGTATGTCGGTCGCCTACGCAACAATGGCGACCGCGCCCAACCAATGAGATTTGGAACGTCTATGAGCGCACGACAAACGACCAAGACAGAACCAACAATTTTGTGGAAGGCTGCCACAGAAAGCTTGAGTTGGCTTTTGGGTTGGGAAGTTTCTAGATGTGCTGAAAAAGATCGTGAAAATGTATGACACAGATTGCGAGAGATTCATTGTCGGGCGGCCAGGACAGAGGAAACGAATAAGAGGATGCCGATCAGCGTATTCTGAACTCTTCTGAATGATTTCTATAACGCCGTTCCCATGAACAGGCCCACTTTACTGGAATTTTTAACACTCTGCAACACTCTTTTCGTTTATTTGTTAAAGCATTTTGTTCTTGCCTTTTTGTTGTTGTGTAAAATGTTTTTACCCGTTTGGATGCGATGAAAAAATAATAAATGAATACTGAATAACTAACATAAAAGTGTATTTACTTGTGAACCCTGCGTTGGACGCGCCGGGATGGCTGGGCCTGGAGCGCCGCACCGCAAAGCGTTTCACAAATAGTTCGAGCCAAGCGGTTAAGTGCCGCGCGTCATCCGCAGAGCTTGCGGACGAAGTTCGTCGTGTTGAACATGGGCGGCTGAGGCAGCGGCAGAAGTGGCTCAGCCATTCAGAAAAATTAAATTACATGTAAATTCTGGGGGGGGGGGGCAGTTTGAACCTGCACATTAGCCGACTTCATTTCATTCGAGAACAGAATAAACACGGCAAGCGGACAAGTAAGGAGTTGATGTTGTGATTGTATGACGTCATAACCACCGACCAATCGGATTGCAGCAGTAGATGCAAACGCTTGCTGTGCCACATTTTATCTGCCGCTTTTGGAAGCGGATCCGCGAAGCTTGCTTTTTATGTGTAAACCCGCTTTAAGCTGCGTCAACATAGCCGCGCCGACTTGGGAATGCGCCTAATCCGCTGTGCCGAGTTGGCCGTGCCGGGATGGCTGAGTCGAGTTGGGGAGAAGATTGGAATCAATGAGAGAAGATTGGATTCATGCATCCTAGTCGGTGGTAATCATTTTCAGCAGTCATTGCAGCTTACCGAGCTTTACATGTAATATTAGGTAATAAAAGATTGTTTTTGTCGAAAAACCACTATCGCCCTGTATCTTTGAAACAAAGCGGGATTCCAAAATCATCAGAGGAAAAACTATTTTTAATGTAACCCAAAGAATCACCCTTTGAATTTTTGCCGTAGTTCATAAACATCCAGTATTAATCTGTAATAAAGATTATTGAGTAATTACATTGATATTGCACATAGAAACCAATTAAACGTTTTGTAAATTATTTTTTATGGTCAGGATTGCTGTGAATATCAAATAGAAAAACGGTCCAGGAGTAGCAAAGTGGTAGAGATTTAATAAGTTAGCGCGTTTCGAAGTAACTTCATCATCGGGGCATAATCACAACTAACAGTAGCTTTTAACAAAGAATTTTAAACATATGACAATAGATGCTTATGGTTACCGATGTCAAAAACATAAAAAATTCAATATCGAGCATTTCTTAAATTAATTTCTTATTTTTCCAAATTTTTAATATTAGCTCGTTTATTAGTCTTAATTAAGCTATTCAACCTTCTAATTCGTAAAAAAAAAACTTTACCAAACAAGTTATAATTTCTTCTGGTAAATTACAGCAAGGTGTAGTTTTTTATAGATTTTCAGATATTTTATTTGAAATTTTAGCATGTAACTTATACCAAAATGGAAATAATCAAAGAGAACCAACCACTGACTTTGCTGCTGGTGACGTTGAACTCAAACCGGATAAGGCCAACGAGATAACAAGGCCTGGAAGCGAAAAAGTCGCCTGACCAAGTGCGTGCTGGCAACAATCCAGCCTTCATTGTCTCCATCTTGGATGTTAACAATCAGTGTTTTTCCTTTTGTTGAAAACATTGAAGGTTGGATTGTTGCTAGCATCCAGTTGGTCAGGTTACTTTTTCGCTTCCAGGCCTTGTTATCTCATTGGCTCGCAAACCGGATGTGTGACGTCACCCTGCACAATAGAAGACATTTTAATCTTTATATCTTGGCCCTGGATGGACGGATTGGATCCAATTAATTAATAATATTACATGCAAAATGAGTAAATTTCAAGTCTCTTTGTTGCTGGTCTGTGATCACAAACGCTGATCTTGAACTTCGAGAGACAATCGAACAGCGGAGTGTATTTTTCGAAATTCTAGGAAACGAAATTCCTTTAATTTAAGAGCTTAATTACAGTTTCGTTGTGGCTAATATCATTGGAAAAAATCAGTGCTTGAAAAATGAGCTTACGAATTTCTTTGACAAATTTCAAATTAATTGAACTGCTTTATGGTCGTTTTAATACTTAATCAAAACACAAACATTACGAAATGTGGAATGGTTTAATTTCACACTTGTTGGTGGAATGGTATTCATGTGTATGATTGCATGTTTAGCAACTTTCGTTAAAAATGAATAAAAAATCAATTTTACTAATCATCGCCGTTTATACTAATCAGATTTAATTAGTGCGATTTGCGGTTTGGTTTATTTGAATCATTCAATGAAACGCTATTATGAGTATTGACGAATCATATTCAATAAAACCCTTCTTTTATTCCTTCTTCGCCAGAAAGAAAAGTATTCTTTCAACAAAGTAATGAAGGCTATAGGATATTGTTTAAACCTTACAAAATTGCCATTGTTGATATTAACATAAGATTAAAAACAATGTCTAAATGTTTCTCAATCTAATTTGACGCTGTGAATTAGATAAGCTGTTTATTTAGGTTTTGGTGACATTTCTGATTAGCTTTGCGCATCACATGACACAAGCAACCACTCAACGGGAGCATTCCTATCATTCTCTCTTCCGCAGTTAAAGAATCGTGCGGTTAAATGCTGCTGTCCTTTGTTTACTGTATTCCTCCAACCCTGTAAGTGGTATTTTAGGGGCAGCTAGTTCAATCATGAATATTTTCCAGGAATTCATTCGTTTCCGCTTTACATAAAAAATAGTGTCAAGTTAGAGGGAGAATGAGGTTAGTCCTAATTTCATTATTGTTCAACTTCATAAAATGAAAGAAATTTATATATCTTTAGGTTCAATAATGTATATATATGAAAAAATTAATGTGTGTATAGGGTGTTGCACATAACTACAGGGCAGTATAACGAAAAACCTCCATTCTGCCAATCGACCGAGCCGGCCCTGCAACCGAGCGGGTAGGCTTCCCGTTATACTACCCTGTAGTTATCTGCAACACCCTGTCAAAATAATGGAAAAGTTCTATTCCAATTTTGCCGCGTCTAATAAAACACTTATTTGCGCCTAAACTATAAGGGTTTCATAAAATCTGATGACAGATTTAGTAACTAGATAGTTTATGCTTTCAAATAAGGTATAAAATTTATTTGTAGGTGTATTTTAATGGCATAAACAAACTATTTAAAAACATTCAAAATAATGGAATAATAAAAACTTCGCACAAAAATAATGGAATATTTATAAAAATAAAAATGAATTCCTATAATAAATACATAGCTTTCACATTTTACACACAAAATAATTTAACGTTATATTCATTGATGACACATCATTCCAAGTCGTTTGATATATTACATGCCTTATTTTAGCATTGAAAGTTCCAATGAACTATAAGGGTTCCACTAAACCAGGTTCCTTGAAACCAACTTCGACCATCATAAATTTTACGTTATATTCATTCATGACACATCATTCCAAGTCATTTGATGTATTACTTGCCATATTTTAGCATTAAAAGTTCCAGTGAAATATAAAGGTTCCACTAAACCAGGTTCCTTGAAACTAATTTCGACTATCATTAATTTTACGTTATATTCATTCATGATACCTCATTCCAAGCCGTTTGATATGTTACATGGCATATTTGAGCATTGAAAGTTACAATGAACTATAATGGTTCCACTAAACCAGGTGTCTTTGAAACCATTTCGCCTATCATTTATTTTACGTTATATTCATTCATGACAGATCATTCCAAGTCGTTTGATATATTACATGCCACGTCTTATCATTGAATATTTCTGAGGATGTTATAAGGGTACCATTAGAGCACGTGCCATTGTTTCCATTACAACCATTTTCAAAATGGTTCATTCCCGGAACCATATTTATCAATTGGCGAAAATATTAATTTTTATCCGCTTCTATCTCGTCATTACGATTTGTTTGATATTTTACTTAATACATGTATATCTCTCCATTGAAAATTGCTAGGTGGGATCGTGAAGGTACCATCTGTGCTGCACGTGCTATTGAACCGATTTAGATAATATTTGTGATATCCATCGACTGACGAAAACAGATTTTGAAAATCTTTCATAGCCTAGGAGGAGTTAGAGTTACGGACAGACAGACAGACAGACAGACACGTTTCCCCACACTGATAGCAGAAAGAACCTTTCGGTACTTAATAAATAAACTTTTTAAATGTGTCCGCAAACGCATTACAACACAGAGAAGATAGGCGATTAAAACAGAGTGTTAAGAAAAATCGCTTTAAGTCATCAAATATCTTTCATAATTTGCAGAAAGAAAGTGGAACCGATGTGTCTCAAACCACTGTGTTACGAAGATTCATGAAATGGGGTTTATTTATCGTGTACCAAAAAATAAGCCCCTATTATCAAGGAAACAGAAAGCTGTGCATAAGCAATGGTGTAAGCAATATCAGCACTGGAATGAAGCAGACTGGCAAAAAGTACTTTTCAGTGATGAATCAAGATTATATGTCGCTTATGGTGATCAAAGAACACAGGTCTAGCGTACGAAGGATGAGGCATACAAGCCAGAAACCATGAAATCTTCTGTAAAGTTTCCAACTTCTGCTCTTGTTTGGGGCTGTATTAGTTGCTATGGTCTTGGCAAGCTTGCCTGCATTAACAGCACTGTAAATGCAGCAGTTTATCATGAAGTATTTGAGTGTTTTTTATTGCCATCAATTGAGGAACTGTTTGGAGATGAAGACATCATTTTCCAGCAAGATAATGCACTTGCACACAAGGTAAAAACCACAAAGCACTGGTTTGCCGGAAAAGATATTAGTGTGTTGGACTGGCCTCCGAATTCCCCTGACCTGACTCCCATTGAGTAATTATGGGACGAGGCAAAAGCTGCCTTAGCAATGGAAAAGCCTACAAATTTACCAGATTTAAAGGCAAAATTGATGAAGATCTGGAACAACTTCACTCCACAGCGTTGTCAGCATCTGATGCTTCAAATGTCAAGAAGAATTCAAGCTGTCATTGATGCCCATCGATGGGCAAAAAAATACTGATTCTTTTTATTTCGCATTAATATTTATTATTGTTTATTATTATTGTTAGTTTACTAAGTAAAACTATTATTCCATTATTTTGGTGCGATGTTTTTATTATTCCATTATTTTGAATATTTTTAAATAATTTGTTTATGACATTAAAATACACCTACAAATAAATTTTATACCTTATTTGAAAGCTTAAACTATCTAGTTTCTAAATCTGCCATCAGATTTCATGAAATCCTTATAGTTTAGTCGCAAATAAGTGTTTTATAAGACGTGGCCACAATGGAATAGAACTATTCCATTATTTTGGAATAGTTGTAATAACAAACTTTACACTTTAAAAGAACCATACATACCCTAGTTTTTTTTCTTTTTTCTTCAGGCAACACGTGATATGAGATGACGTAGTGGTTGACGTAATAGTCGAAGAATTTGGAAGTGAAGTAAAATGAAAATTTGAATTAACATTTGAATTTTGAGTTGGGTTCCGGAACATTTCCCCATATTTTAAATAATAATAATAATAATTGGAAGGCTTCAGGTGTAGACAGGATTCAGAACTTCTGGTATAAGTGCTTCACCTGTTTGCATCAGACCCTTGCAAAACAGATCTCCAACACTTTGCAAAAACCACAGACATTGCCACATTTCCTCACACAAGGAATAACATACATAGTAGCAAAGTCACATAACACTACGGATCCCACACAATATAGACCTATCTTATGCCTGCCTACATTTTACAAAATAATAACTGCCTGTATCGCAAACAAAATGTGTACACACATAGACACAAACAACATTCTCACTGAGCAACAAAAGGGATGCCGTAGAAATCACATGGGTCGTAAGGAGGAACTCCTGATAGACAGTGTGGTCCTACGGGAAACTCACAATAAACATCGACACCTCCATGAAGCCTGCATTGATTACAAAAATGCCTTTGATAGTGTCTCACACTCATGGCTTTTATATACACTACGATTATATAAAGTAAACCCTACACTTTTCACATTTTAAGAAAGTACAATGCTACATTGGGGAACTACACCACACCTCACACTCAACAGTGAAACCATCACGACTGATAAAATCCAGTTAAACCGGGGCATCTTCCAGGGTAACTCAGTGAGCCCACTGCGGTTTTGTCTTGCACTAAATGCACTTTCAAACAGACTGAACAGCACAACTTACGGCTACACGATTAAACACAATAAAAGCTGCCACTACACGCTTTCACACTTACTCTACATGGACGACATGAAAATCTACGCCTCCACACAAATACAATTGCGCCAATTGCTTTGGGTTGGACAAATGCAAAACCATTCACATTGAAAATGGAGTACTCAGGGAAGGGGGGGCTTCACGTTAGAAGAACCAGATCATATTGCTGCTATTGAAACTGACGAATTTTACAAATATTTAGGATTTAAGCAAGCCAAGCTTCTAGAGCACAAAAACATAAAGAATACACTCACTAAACAATATCTTCATAGGCTAGAGGCAGTATTTAAACACATTTAAATTCCAGAAGTTTAATCAAGGCCATCAGTACTTTTGCCACGCCAATACTCTCCTACTCCTTTGGAGTCATACAGTGGGCACACAAAGATCTTGAGGGACTTGAAAGGAAACAACGTAAACTGCTTACAAAGCACAGAAAGCGCCATCCACATGCAGCTATTGAAAGACTCACCCTGCCTCGTTCAGAGGGAGGTAGATGTCTTATCGATATAATAGATCTACATCAGAAACAGACTCAGGCACTCAGAGAATTCTTTTACTCTAACCAACACACATCACCTTTACACAAAGCAGTCTGCATGGCTGAAACTAAGTACACACCTTTGAATCTGAACAGCGTGCAGAACATTCCTACAACATGCACTAAACTTCAGTCATGGCTCGGAAAGCAACTCCACGGTAGACATCCTTCTGACCTCAACCAGCCACACGTCGACAAAAAAGCGTTAAACGTTTGGTTGAGTGAAGGGAGTCTCTTTGGGGAAACTGAAGGAACCATGATTGCCATACAAGACCAGGTTATTAACAATAAAAGCTACAGAAAACATATTATAAAAGATTCGACTGATGGGTCTTGCAGAAAATGCTATATCGCAGAGGAAACCATCCAACACGTCACATCCAGTTGCAAAATACTCGCGCAGACAGATTATTTACACAGACGTAACCAGGTAGCCAACATCATATGTCAACATCTAGCTAAGATACACAGGCTAAGGGACATTCATACTCCGTACTATAAATATCTTCCAGACGCTGTCTTAGAGAACACCACACACTGACTATATTTTGTCAGAGCTATAATCACTGACAAAACTATCCCTCATAACAGACCAGACAATACACTAGTAGATAAGCAAAACAAAGTGACTTACATAATTGATATCTCCATCCCCAACACACAATTTACAAAAGATTAACACTGATAACATCACTAAATATACGAATCTTGCACACGAGATAAAACGCCTTTGGGGAGTTAATAGAGTACACATTGTTCCTATTGTTCTTTTTGCCACTTGGGTTATTATTCCACACTCGCTGCACAAAAGCCTGTCAACACTAAATTTAAACCCACACTTGTACAAAACCTTACAGAAAGCCACAATTCTAAACACCTGTCACTGTCACATAGTAAGGAAATTCCTACACCCAAACATCAATACTCCCACGAGTGCGTAACTTTCCCTGCCTTGCATTTGAGTCCCTTGGGCTTGGCCCTCTCTTGGGTCCGCCTCTGAGATTGGTTTCCGGACTTGATCCGAGTTTGGCTTATCCAAACAATAATAATAATTTAATACTGGAGATGAATCTCAAAACACACCAGGTAATGATTTTTCTATCAAAAAATTGCGATAGTCCAATTGGTAGAGGCGTCGACCATGACAGTCGAGGTTCCTAGTTCGAATCCAGGTCGCAGAATTTTTCCTTCCAATTTTCGATAGATAAATCATTACCTATTTTCCCATATTTGTCAGCTGTGTGCGACTCTTAGCATAGGCTTTATTTTGAACTTTCATTTAAAATTACTTCAAGTGTTGTGTGGAAAATATTATTCCTTCAAATTAATATCTAGTTTGTTTGCCATCTAAACAGATCACGTCGATGAGACGGCAAATTATTGACTTAGCCAGGTTTTATAGTCTTTAAAGACTAAATCATAATGCATCATAACGTCTCGTAAAACAGTCCTCTGTCTGTCTCAAATCACAACAATGGAATCAGAAACCATCGAGTCCGTCTAGGTTAAACTTTTTTCGTATTGCTTTGCAAAGGACAAAATATTTATCCTTGTGTTTCATGTTAATGTTGGCTTTGACTTCATTTTCAGGTAAGCATGATTTTTGGAAACAAGAAGTACGCAAGGTCTGCTTCTAGTTGACACTTGAATGTTGAGGGATGATGTGATGCTGGAAGATGTTGCTCTAGTGGTCGAAGACGCCTTTCGGAAGATGGCAAGTTTGTCTCTTGCAAAATTAGAATTGGCCCTCCCGTATGAGAATGCTTGCCACAACCTTCAGGATCACTCAGGAAATTACGGAAGACAGTTTAACTTAAGAATTCCCGATTAATGCCACAATCCCTCTTTCACTTTTTCCGCAATTTTTATAATCTGTAAATTGTGCTTCTTCTTCGCTAATAAATTTCTTACCCCGTCCCATGCTAAACTTCTACCATACTAACAACAGATCTGTAGTAAACTAATGATAACTTTTAAAGGAAGAACATGCAAATTTTAACGGGAAATTTCAATATTACGAAGATGGTCTTATAATTTCGTCCACCTGTTTCTGTGAAAAACTGCTCTGAATAGCAGCCATTTCGTATCTTTACTTGTTTGAAATGATAATTTCTTTTTTAATAAAATTTGACTCTTATTTACTAATCGTATTATATTCAAAATGTATGTTCAAAAAGTTAGTATTTAACATTGTGTCTGGTCCTATAAATTTGTCAGGCCTGTGTTTTTCAGTCCCTTGAGCGGTAGTAGTTTCTCAAGCCAGCCAGATAGAAAGATGTTGTGTGAAAAAAATTAAAAATAATAATACCCTCTCCAAAGTATAGCGTGCCTTGAAGTAGCAGATCGGCTGGTGAGCTCTAGTGATAATAATGTCTGTGCATAGGTCTTATTGAAGGGTACAACTAATTCTGCTCCAAAATCCAATTTCAACTAGTCGAAGACACGAAATTAGAAACTGATGGCTGATCGATTTTCGCCTGCTTTAAAAAAGGATGGCGGTGGATGCTATGAGTCCTGGGCATTCATCGTAAAATGTTCTACTGGGGTGTTTCCATTGCTAAGCAACCGAAAGCGACGGAAAACTTGATCTAAGGAAGAAAACACTTCTTATGGAGTGCTGTTAACAATCACAACGATCAAAACGTTGATTTCAAAAGCACATTTCAGAAATTTGGAAAGAAAAATATCCAGAATTTCAAATAAGTTGACAAAGATTAGATGAATTAAAGGCGTGTTATTTTGAGGCACAGATTTTTCACAAACAGGAATTGCAGCATTTGAAAAACAAGATCAAAACATATTAAGCGCAGCTTGAAGTGAAGCAAAAAACATAGCAGATTTTTAACAATCTGCATCAAGCATTGGAGCAATAAAGGGGCGTAATCAAGGATAATGAGGATTGAAAAACAAATTTCTGAAGAAGAAGAAGCAGAATCAGTAGCCAATGCTGTAGAAAATAAAAGATCAGATCAAAGAAACAGAACGAATTCGTTTACCAAGGTTGGATCACGTTAATAAGAAAATATTAGCTAAAATATCGTACAACGTGGAGGAAAGTTTGAAAGATTGCGTTTTGAAAAGTACGGGTATTCATTTTTCAAAAAAAAAGCTAGACAGTGATGTGTGAATTCTTCTGGGAGGTCCTCCTTAATGCAATCCTTGCTTCTTCCCATGTGATTCTTTTTCTGATACTGTTTCATCCAACAGGAATCACAGTGAGACGACACATTTCTGTTATACACAATATGTGTCAAGTTGATGGTCCACGTGCGTGTTATTTTGCGGTCTCTCACGCGTCCTAAAAATATAATTAAAGTGAAGTAAATTTGAATCAGCTACAATAAAGAGCTCGACCAATTAAAACTTTTTATGGCTTTAGCAATGGTGAGAGGTTGGTAATATCCGCGGCCCAAATATGAATGACACACGCGATGTAAACAAATTACCAAACATATTTTAATTCCCAAAACTTCATGATAAAGAAAAGTGATAATATAGACTTACTTTAGGAGTTTTCTTTTTTTTTTTTAACTGTGACAAAAGAGTTCCGTCAGTGTAAAATTAATTTTCTTTTTTAAGTTATTTTTACATTGGTTTGATTTTTTTTTTTTTTCAGATTTTAACTTCCTTACTAAGTTCGACATTACGCAGCCGACAAGAAAAACAGGAATGACCATAGTAGTCTGACCAACAATCCAACTTTCATTGTTTGCAAAAAACGAAAACACTGATTGTTAAAATCCAAGACGGAGACAATGAAAATCAGATGACTTTTGAGTGCCCAGGCATAACCACCGAGAGAGAAGGCCTCTGCAATGAAACGTAATATATTGTTATATCATCATAAATAGGGCATAAAGGTACCAAAAATTGATTTGTCGTTTCGTTCGGTGCCGAACGTCATGACTCATTCATGATGAACGAGTTTTCTTGAGGCAAGTCTATTAAGCAGTAGGGGCCTCTCTCCTTTCTGTGTTGCCAATGAAATTGAACTGGAATTATTAGTTCCAGTGTATGAAATGATGATGAAAGGATGATAATGAAAAGGGACAAACACAAACATCCATGCCCCCGGCGGGATTCGAAACCTGCGCCTTAACGCTCTCGGCCATAAATAAGGTATCTTAAATAGAGCATAAAGGCACCATAAACGTATTTCTACTAATAATAAGCCATAAATTTGCGCTAACTATGCTGATATAACAATGTATTACTTTTCATCGCATAGGCCTCTCTCTCGGTGGTTACGGCCCAGGCAACGTCTCTTGGACAGAAAGGCTGCGATCTGAAACGCATACATTGTTACATGGTCATAAGAAATCATAATTTGGGAACTGCTATTGATAGAAATACGATTAACAATGAATTTTTATGATTGTGTAACAATGCTTTACGTTTCATTGCGGAGGCCTTCTATCCAGCGTTGCCAACCGTATAAAAATTATTACATTTGTGCATTGTTTAGCTTGTATTATAACAATATCCAACACTAAGTATTTCCATCTAAAAACCGGTAAGTAGGCAATTCTGCTTCTATCTCGGTCGTTACGGCATTGTTATAATTTGCGACATCAACAATTCACGACATCTGTCATGGACTTTTTTTGGATCATGAGATCCTCTATTACTCCAAACCATGGTCTATCGATATACAAGGACATCGAGTTTTCACCATTTTCCATTTTTTAAAGAAGCTAGGGAATTAAAATAACGCTAGGTGCCGCATAGGTCGCAGTGACCAAGTGCGATCGATGCGGCATCTAGTGTAATCTCAATTCCCTAATTTGTACAGTTATTTTATTTATATAGTTGATAACCGATGTTAAGAGTGGTCTATATAATGCATTCACGTTGGTTTATCAATAACTAGCTGCTATACCCGGCGTTGCTCGGGCTCTTTTTTTGATGAAAGTTTGGAATATCTGAATGGGAATATACAGTAAAAATTAACACATTAAAACAGTAAAAATTCATATAGAAAAACCGAAAATTTTTTTTTTTTTTAAATGTTCCTAATGGACGGCCCTCTAACAGTTCTCCCCGGTTCGTGTTGGAATGTTGTGTATAGCTGAGAAAGTTTTCCATAGTGCCGGAGAAACAATGTGTGGAATAATGTGTATGGCTAAGTGTCTTAAAGACAACCAAGTAGTCTTTACCTGGCGTTTGTACCAGTTTAATTTCTTTATTTCTTATTGTGTGTTCATCAAACTTTCTGATGGTTTGGATAGGAGAAATTCACGATCTGTGAACCTGGTGCCTACCTCCCATTGGGCTTTCCTTCTTGACAACTTGGTTGTCTTTAAGACACTTAGCCATACACATTATTTTTCAACCAGTCGAGGTTCCTGGTTCAAATCCAGGTCGCGGAATTTTTCAAAATGGACCTATAAGAAACACACATGGACCTATCTGTTCGCTATGCATTTCAAAATGGCTAGACCAATCTTGATGAAATTTTTTATGGTAATTCCGAAGGAACCTGGGAAGGTTTTAGGTAGGTCATGGTGCAGATAACGCGCTTCATGGAGAGCACACTCTACAATTCGTTACCCCCCTCCCTAAAAGAGGTTAATTTGGTTAATTATGCAGTGCCACACCAGTAGTGCAACACCAGTTAATGTTACGTTTGTAGTGCAACACCAGTTAATATGTTAACAAACTGAAAATGAATTTTATATAAAGGATTAATTTTTTTCGAAATCTCATGTAGACAGTGCTCTTCTCCTTATTTTTAAGTTCATGTGCGCACAATTTTATCAAGATTGGAAAAAAACTGTAGATTTATATAAGATACAAACATGTATACTTATATACATACATCCATTTTTATATATATATGGATTAATTTAAAAATTTTGCAGAATACACTAAATTCAGGCAGTATTATGTTATCAAATTCTGGCCCAATTCAATTCTGGCACCATTGAAACTGAAAATGAAGCTAAAGTTTCTAGCTCCCGATAGGGTGGTGTTGCATTCGCAGTTGGGCCGATTACATGCAGCGCTATTTTTCAATTGAGTTCCCACCCTATTGGGAGCTAGAAACTTTAGCTTCATTTTCCAGTGAACCCGATGACCATTTATTTCTATAACCCATGCTCCAAACCAACACTTCTATAGAGAAGGCCTGCGCACAGAAACGTGCATACATTGTTACATCATCATCATAGTAAATTGTATTTCTGCCAATAATAAGTACTAATTTCTGACGTTTTATGATGATGTAACAATTTATGATGTTTCTGCGCGCAGACCTTCTCTCTAGGAGGTTATGTCCAAACCCAATCTTAAAAGCTGGTATCTATTGTTTAAACCGTATACAAAATTTAATTATTCATGTTTTTCCACGAGTGCTTGAAGTGCACTGTAGATACAATATTTGAATGAATGAAACGAACACTATTTTTTTTCCAGATTTTAATGTAATCCTTGATTCATTCAGAAAAGATAAGATAAATTTGGCCAGCGTGGAGGCTTATTAGCCAATTTCTCTTCAAATTACTCATGCTTTTGTGTAGTTTTCTCATAGGTGCGTTTTAAGCAAGTGTCTATTAACAATGAAAAGTGTATACGATATTTTATCTCTTAAGAAAAGATCTGGCGTAATAGAGAAGGTCATGTTTGGATTTATTATTGAAGTTTTGGTGTTGTTATAGAGAGCTAGAAACAAAAAACTCCTAGTTTTTCGAGTAACAGTAAAAAATGGATCCTAGAGAGAAAAAGTAAGGGAGTAATAAAAATAAAAAAGATCACCTCCGAGATCCCGAGGTTGGCTCTATGTACAAAGAATTAAATAAATGATAGCGACTTTTGAAAGAAAATTCTAGATACAAGGAAAGTCACGTCTAAATAAACTCACCAGGAACCGGGACTAATTATGAACTCAAAGACATATTTAGAAGGCTTCAGTGATGACTCCAAGAGAAATGTCAGAATCAGAGATGCAGCGATTGTCTAATCATCATGACTGCTAAAACAGACTATATTATTTGATGCTTAAGCCTTTGATAGTCTATTGAACTGTCCAAATCGTCAATTGAATGGGAGTAGCTATTAAAATTCATGTATTTCTCAAGATCTAAACAAAGTAATTGCAGATTCTAAGAAAAATGGTATAAACTGTGTGTTGCTTTGTGAAACGGCTGTTTTTACTTCACTGCAAAGCAAGAAATTTAATTGCTGAGAAAATTAATGTCAGATGAAGTACATTGTTGGTGAAATCAAATGCATAACACATAAAATATGAAGTAACCATGTATGAGATGTCAGATATCTAAGTGATGACTCAATTTGCATTATCTAAGATTGAAAACTGAAAGAAAAAAACTGTCATACGATTTTAAGTCTTAACAAATTTGTTAAATTGAAATTCAAGTTTACAGGGTGTTCTCGAATAACGTTTAAAAATTGCGGGGGGGGGGGGGGGGTCATAGAGGGATCAAATCTAAGCAACATTTCCCTCTTTAATTTTTTTCTCTGGGGCATTGTTTTTGAGATAATAAATGTTGAAATCCTACAGTAATAAACTATGGTAATTGCCTTTACTTCAAATAATTTTACCGAATAAAATATGATGATGAAATCGTCTAAATTTTGAGTATAAACTCCATAAATAAGATATATTTTTGCATTGTTCTGGCCGTTGTTTAGAGAAAACTCAACCACTATTGAACACATCATGAAAATGCCACAAGAAATGATCTAAATCTCAAAACTTAAAAAAAAAGTGGAGTTTGTCTGACTTTTATGGTAAGCTCCTTAGATAAGGCGACATAAAATTAATGGTTATGTTAGTGCACAAAGCGATCCAGCTAACTTGTCATGCATCTGATATTTTTATTTGAGGTGATGAACGATCCCTTCTTTTTCAAAAGAGTGCATCTCGGGTAACTTATCTATGTCATGCTTGCTATTTTACAAAAGTTTTTCTACGCGTCAATGAACATCATCTTCAACAAGATTCTAGGTGATATAGTATAGGATATGCCGTCATTTATGATAAGCATTATCGTTTGATTTATTGTTTATTTAACGTATTACTTTACCTGTGAAAGTGTTGAGCTTGTTGAAAGATATTTTTATTGACTTCAATGGAATTTAAATACTTTAAATGAAATAGTTTAAAAGTATTAGAAATGAAAAAAAAAATCAGACATAGCGATAATTCGAGGAATGAATGTGATGCCAACTGTAAATTTGCTTAAGGGTAATTCGATCATCTCTGCTTATAAATCAGCTTTAAATTTATAAAAATCCAAGTAGAACAAGATGGAAGAGATGGAGACAAAAGGCGATATTAATCAAAGGCTGAAACCGAGCAGAAGATTATTTGCTAAGAGATTCATGCGACGATAAAAAAGAATTATTGGCTTCCAATTGTTTCTCCGGCATCCGTTAAAGGTCTTCTCTGTCGACCTGTTTAAAACTCTATTTCTAGAGGAAAAGCAACGATTCCTCACCCTTCAGCAAAACACCTTGAAGAAAAAATATTACCGCATTTCTAGAGATTTATTGTCGTTTAAAAAAATTTACGCTTTCGTTAAATCAGTTTTATTGTTAATCATTAGATTTTAAAGTGAAGCGATTTCAAAGAGAAATGCGTGGAAAGGAACAGACGGCAATCGCACAGGGAAATTGGATTTTATTTTTTTAATTTCATCCCATTCTTTTGGAGTTTAAGAATTAAATATAAACAAAGACGTAACATCAGAAAATCATTTTTAGAGAAAGACAATGATAAAAACATTTATTAAAGCTCTAACATTTTCAAAATTAGAAACCTGCACCGTATATGCCGCGGATTTGAAATTGTTTGGAAAAATAGGATGGTCTTTTAATTTTTAATTAAATTGGCGCGGCCGGCCCAACGAATAAAGACCAGAGGATAAATGAAGAGGATAAATAGACCATGATAAGACGAGTATCGCAAGGAATGTCTTATCACGGATTCAGTGAACGGATGGGAAAGTCAATGTTACAGCCCATAGGGTGTTTTCAACATCGTCAAAAAGCCGCCCTTACAAAGGTAAATTTTGTTTTGGTAAGAGAAATTAATCGCAGGCGGTTTTTGAAAGCAATTTTTTTTTCCCCTTTGAAGAAGATAATGAATTCATTAAAATTTATAGCGTATGGTTGTTGGATCATAGCGAAAACATCATGTTTCATCCAATATATTAATGTGTCAGGTACAAAATTAACTACATCTACACTAATATTATAAAGAGGTAAAGTTTTTAATTTGGATGTAGGAGGTAATCTCCGAAACTACTCATCCGATTTCAAAAATTCTTTCACCAATATTTAGAATTAGCTGCTATACCCGGCGTTGCTCGGGCTCTTTTTTTGATGAAAGTTTGCAATATCTGAATGGGAATATACTGTAAAAATTAACACATTAAAACAGTAAAAATTCATATAGAAAAACCGAAAAAAAATTTTTTTTAAATGTTCCTAATGGACGGCCCTCTAACAGTTCTCCCCGGTTCGTGTTGGAATGTTGTGTATAGCTGAGAAAGTTTTCCATAGTGCCGGGGAAACAAAGTGTGGAATAATGTGTATGGCTACGAAAGTGGGAGGAAATAGAATGAAAATTATACAATAGTTTGATCTGACGTTTTTTCAGCCCTGGCTATGGCTGTAAATTTGTGTGACCTGACCTTTAAAAATTCATTTGTTTATCTAAAAATTCAACAATTCCAAAATTCTCTTCTTGGATGGCGATGGATGTAATTGATCGTTTGTGTCTGTGTCTACTGCAATTCCAACAATTGATAAACTGTTAGGAAATAAAGAAATTAAACTGGAGCAAACTGCAAGCGTCAGATAAATGATATTAATTAGAAAAATGGATGGAAAAATCCTGCGACTTGGATTCGAACCAGGAACCTCGACTCTCATGGTCGACACCTCTACTAATTGGGACATGGTTTCTTAATTGAAGAGGTTATGAGTCATAACTTATGACACTTCCGTTTAAACGCGATCCCGCTATTGTTTTGTCCACCAGATGGGGAAACATCGAAGTATGCTTTAAATAATCAGATATACAATAGAATTCAACATAGAAAGCATAAGTTATCGATGTTTTTTTAAGGCACAGCTAGTTATACATTTTAAGCTTTTTATCTTAAATAAATGATTCAAAATGATTCATAAAAGTTTAATAAATGGAGCATAGATTACTCGTTCGCCATCTACTTCCGGTACATCTTCTGGTTCGCGCCGATAGCATTGGAACAATTACGAGTGTCATAACCTCTTCAATTAAGAAACCATGAATTGGGCTATCGCAGTCACCTGAACAGCCATGCTGTCACTAAGTGTCTTTACCTGATGTTTGGTGTTTGCTCCAGTTTAATTTCTTTATTTCTTATTGTGTGTTCATCAAACTTTCTGATGGTTTGGATAGGAGAAATTCACGATCTGTGAACCTGGTGCCTACCTCCCATTAGGCTTTTCTTCTTGACAACTTGGTTGTCTTTAAGACACTTAGTGACAACATGGCTGTTCAAGTGTCTGTGATAGCCCAATTGATAGAGACGTCGACCATGACAGTCGAGGTTCCTGGTTCGAATCCAGGTCGCGGAATTTTTCAAGTTGACCTATAAGAAACACACATGGACCTATCTGTTCGCTATGCATTTCAAAATGGCTAGACCAATCTTGATGAAATATTTCATGGTAATTCCGACAGAACCTGGGAAGGTTTTAGGTAAGTCATGGTGGAGATATCGCGCTTCATGGAGAGCACACTCTACAGTTCGTTACCCCTCTCCCTAAAAGAGGTTAATTTGGTTAATTATGCAGTGCCAGATTAGTAAATGTGTTACGTTTGTAGTGCAACACCAGTTAATGTGTTAACAAACTGGAAAATGAAATTTATATAAAAAATTATATTTTTCGAAATCTCATGTAGACAGTGCTCTTCTCCTTATTTTTAAGGTCATGTGTGCACAATTTCATCAAGATTGGAATAAAACTGTAGATTTGTATAAGATACAAACATATACAGGGTGTTTCAAAATTATGTACAATAAACTTAGTGACATATTCTTCAAGTCAAAAGAAGACGAAAATGTTCTATAGCACTTTGTCTGGAAACGATTTGTTTGCGAATAATCCAATTTCATACAGTAGGGAAGCACGGTAGTTAGCGGACGATATTTTAGCAGTTCCAGCGTTTCGACCCAACACTAGGTTGAGTGGTTTGTTCCATTTAAACCTACTTTAGGGTTGTTCCATTAGTTGTGTACGGTGTTTTCCATTACTGTAGTTTCACTACTGTACATCCACTAGGAATATCAATTTCAGAACGTTTGCGTGCTTTGACATACGCATTACGATTTACGTAAAAAAAAAGTTTTGTACACGTATTCCAGTGCAGAATACACTGACATGCAACTAATGTATGGTCTTGCGGACGGAAATGCTGTGGAAGCAAGAAGACTCTACCAAGAACGCTTTCCGAATAGACGTTTGCCAAATAACCGAACATTTGTATCTGTCGACAGACATTTGAGGGAGCGTGGTTCCTTTGGCCGTCAAACAGGACAAGGGCGGCCTGTAGCACATTCTCCGGATGAGGAGGATGTGATAATTGACATCATACATGATGAACCACAGACAAGCACCCGTCGTATTTCTTCCATGGTACACATTCCGCACTCATCTGTTTGGCGCATTCTTCACCGGCATCTTTTGCATCCATACCACCTGCAACTGGTTCAGGCACTGAACCCAACGGACTATCCACACCGACAACGATTTTGCCAATGGATACAACGTCGTCATACTGCAGACCCTAGTTGTCTCAGCCAGATACTTTTCACGGACGAAGCAACCTTCACCCGGACAGGAATCGTAAATTCTCACAACCAGCACCATTGGGCAGATGCTAACCCGCATGTTACCAGAGCTCAAGCGCATCAAGAGCGTTTCTCCGTGAACATTTGGTGTGGAATTGTCGGAAATAACATAATTGGTCCTTATGTATTGCAGCCACGATTGACTGGGCGAACGTATCTTTTGTTTTAGCAGAATGCATTGCCAGAATTACTGGAAGATATTCCTCTTTTGATAAGATCTAACATGGGGTTCATGCATGATGGCGCTCCAGCACATTTCAGCCATGTTGTGCGAGCACACCTTAATGCTGCATACACGAAGCGGTGGATAGGTCGAAGTGGACCGGTAGTCTGGCCTGCAAGATCACCCGACCTTAATCCCTTGGACTTCTTTCTGTGGGGTCATTTGAAAACGATCGTCTACAGCACAGAAGTTCCTAACATTATGGATCTGCGACAACGAATCGAAAATGCATGCCAAACCGTTCGTAATGCTGGCGACGAACTCTTCCATGGCATCAGACGGTCGCTCATGCAATGAGCCGAAGCGTGCGTGCGAGCTGGTGGCGGGCACTTTGAACAATTCCTGTAATTTGGAGCCACGGGTTTAGTTGGCTGTATTGCGTAAATAAATCGTTTCCAGACAAAGTGCTATAGAACATTTTCGTCTTCTTTTGACCTGAAGAATATGTCACTAAATTTATTGTACATAATTTTTAAACACCCAGTATACATACATCCATTTTTATATATATAGGTATACTTTCAGGGTGGACATAGACTATTGTAGCGTCCCCCACCCCCACAATCGATATGGTTCCGTCAAACTCGAACACGAGGTATGGCGTTGGGTAAGGGGTGCTAAGAGTTCGAGACCAATTATTACGAAATGCTCCTTGACAATGTGATATTCATTGCACTATAACTCTTTATTTCCATTTAGACTTAAAAATCTATCAACATTATACATATTAACTTTTGACACGCTTATTATATTAAGTAGAGGGGGCCCCTTAAAATATCAAAATACAACAAGAGAACATTGACATTATTCGGAGTGGCAGGTCCGACTTGCAAATTAAAACTTTACCGGCACTCGGGTTCAGAAATAGATCAAGGTCTACATACATGGAGGTCCCAGCGTCATTACTGAGGGAGTATAAAACTCCTAGTCACATTTGTCAGGACACTCCGCGCGCTCCGGCATAAGCATTCCTTCTTCATCAACGCACGTCGGCGTAGCGCACCTCCTTTGCTAGGGCAATTAGGGGAGAGGTGCAGAGACCCCTCTTGGCCAGCACGGGAGAACCCGACTTAGAATCGGGCAATGGCAAGTCGAAAGTTCCGTCACCGTTTTCAGTGATTTATTTTTTTTAAACATAGAATCTACTGATGCAACGAACTTGGGCAATACTCCCCTCTGACTGAGTTACCTGCGTACAGCGTGACCGATACATATTTTTGAACTAAGTGCTTAATACCCTGACTTAACAGTTTATAATTATAACTAAACAGAGTAAACAGCATGCTTAAAAAAAGTCGCGGAAATAGCTGACAGTTCTGGGTTCTTTTGAGAGCTACGCTATAAACAGCGCGTGGGTGCAGTGACGACACTTAAAATGTTCGTGGCGTTTGCTCTCGGCGGGAGGACCGACGGCACTAGAACTAGACGTTTCCGAGTGTTCGTTTAATTCTCCGCACGTTGTTATAATAATAGTCAAAACACTCACCAATAATCTTCAAAACATCAGCATTACCGACACCAATGACGAATGAACTGCAATTTCCATCATCGTTATCATATTTGTCGACATTATGGCGGCGTCATTGCTTCGACTTCCATTTAAACAACTTAGGTCCAGTACTCATACGACAATTCATCATGTATCCAGGTTCGGTTTCCAGCGCAGAATAATAAACAACATAATTACATTAGACATATTACAAATAAAATGTTTATAAGCTAAACAATAGATGTTCCCTCTCCATATCTTCAGTTTCGAACGATATAGTCAAGGGAAATCGACCTGAGCAGTAAAACACAACTATACCACTCCCGGCCAGAATTTTTTATCGAGAAAAAAAAAGAATAAAAAAATATATATATAACATTCAACAAAACCGTGACGTAAAAAAAAATTCTCTGAACACGATCGCAACAATCCTCTGTTGGAAGCTGAGGCGATTTTCTCGGAAAAACTCCTAACAAACGCAGCTTCCAACAGAGGATTAATTACGATCGCTCACACGCTAACAACAAATGACTAAAACAACCAATTACTTGACGCACCTATATCCTTAACATAACGACAAAACATCACTTATAACAACAGCTACAAACCATATAGCGGATTTCTTGGTTACCTAACACTAATCTATCTATCTATATATATAAAGAAGGATGTTTGTCTGTGGGTGGGTCTGTGGGTCTGTGTGTACGTTTTTTATACAAATCTACAGTTTTATTCCGATCTTGATGAAATTTC
>JAHWFO010085061.1:335634-417541 GCA_023313115.1 Rhysida immarginata
ATTTCTACCATCAACAACATCTTCAATAGACTACATCCTTGAGTTTTTTTCCATCTCCCAAGTTTCTTCAAGATTGGTGACTTTAATTTTAATTTTGTGTTTATTATTTCACGATTTTCCCCATTATAAGGAGACTAAATTCATTTTAAATTTAAATTATTAAGATCCATTAATTAATTGATTGATTAATTGACTTGCCATATTGATATAAAGTATAACAAATAATAAAAACAAAAAATGAAAATTAAAAAATAATAAAAAAATAACATCCCAATATAATTTTAATTGATTTCAATTAATAAAATTTATTATATAAAAGGTATATGTTAAATTCATGAATTATATTCAATACTAGAAGAGGTACCCGGCGTTGCCCGGGATAATTACACTTGCACAAACTTTTCCTTTCCTTGTTAGTCATGAGATATATATTGTTGGTTCATGCAGTGTGTTTGTGAATTGCGTGCTGATACCATTGTTGATACCTATTGTTGTACCAACTTTGCCTTGCATTGTTGGTCATGAGATATTTCTCATTAATATGCCTTGCCATAACCATGAATATCGATTTTTTATCGATATTTATTATTTTTCCGAAATCTGAGGTAGACAGTGACCTTCCTCATGCTTTAAAGGTCATGTATGCGAAATTTTATCAAGATCGGAATAAAACTGTAGATTTGTATAAAAAACGTACACACAGATCCACAGACCCACAGACCCACAGACGCACAGACCCACAAACATCCTTCTTTATATATAGAGAGAGATAATTTATATGAAATTTTAATATTAATTAACGAAATAATAAATAAATAAATAAATAAATAAATAAAAGTAATGATAGTATAGTGATTTTTGAAGTGATTTTCTTAAGTCATTCGTTTTGGTCTATTTCGCAACAAAAATTTATTTGGAATAGCCTCCTTCTTAACTAATCTTAACCAATCAAGTGAATCCGTGAAATATCCTGAGTTAAAATCTAGTGATTAAACAGTTACGTCTTTATTAATCTATAAATTAGCACATACAGTGCTTTCCCGTGTGTGAATTTCACCCGTCAGCCTCGTTTTCAATCTGCTAAGAACGCCGCCATTTCTCAAGTCTCGTAAAAGTGAAAAAGGCCCATAGCCGCTTGCTGATGATGTAACAATGTATACACCTTTTGACCGCAGGCCTTCTCTCTAGGAGGTGTTGGCTTTGTACAGTTCGTAGAAAAGTCAAAAGATGGCGCTTCATCAGTTGATTTTTAAAAGACGCTCATTTATAACAATAGCTAGGCATGCCGTGTCTGCTAGTATTCAATAAAGGAAATTTGTAAAATTATAACAGAAGTCTCGGAGACGAAAATTTATAATGAACTATAAATTCTTACTAGTTTATTTTAAACTATAGTCCCCAACTGCTAAGTTTGCACTAACATTTAACTGCGCATGCGTTTGGATTGCCGTATCACTCTTTCTCCTGATGAGTGAGCATCCGCCGGCACAAATATAGATCGATTGTTGAAACAAATTAAACAATCGTTTTAAAGAAAAAACCGAAATACTAATACTATTTTAATTATCCCATTCTTTTATCCATTGTTTAATCCATGCTTGATTATATTATTTATGTTACAAATGCAGCTGAATATTTTTATCGATATATTACTTCAAGCAGACAAGCAATGGCTTCGACTTCGAAACGATCTTCCAGCCAAATAAATGAGTTTAATATCGACAGCGACGAATCTCCAAAGAAATATTATAAGAAACATGAAAGGGGAAAACCAATTAATGGAATGTGTCGCCAAATTATTTTGAACGTGTACTCCAAAGTGAAAACGGACAATCCCACATGGTCATCAGCCGAATGTTATAAGAAAACGGGCTACGCGTGACGTCACACTAGAGAATCGTCTTGGCTATCTAACATAGAATAACTCATCATCATTTTTCTTTTTCGATCATTTTCTATCCTTAATTTTGGAAAATCCAAATAAAAAAATGAGATCCACTTACATTGAAATGTTCCTTGTTGCACGGGGATGTGAGCACGCACCATTACAACATTCAAAAAGGAGTGGAACAACATTGAAGACAGCAAGGCAAGTCTTCAAGATGTGCGCCTGAAATCACCGCAAAAAAAAAATCGTCCCAATCGAAAGGTTGCTCTGAGCAACTTTGATTGTTTTGATCGGGAAGTCATCAGAAGAAAAGTACAAGCATTGATTCTGCAAGGCGTTGTTCCAGCCGTAAACAAGGTATAAGTGTCATCTTGATTGCATTGATGTGTAAGTTTTTATCATGTGGTAGAATGAAAATGAAATGTAATCTTCAATTCACCTATCTTGCAGATTATGACTGAGATCAACGAAGATCCGCTTCTGCCAAACATCACCGAACACACTTTACGGCGTTTGATGAAGATTTTAGGATTTAAATATGAAAGAAGAAGCAGGTCTGCCATGCTCATTGAAGATGAGCGCATTTTGCAATGGCGCCATTCATATTTAAGAAAAATCCGGGCTTTCCGACAACAAGGCAGAAGCATCTATTATTTGGACGAAACATGGGTAAACTGTGGGCAAGCCTATAGTAAACATGGGTAAACATGGGTAAACTGTGGGTATACTGTTTCACGTGTCTGGAAGGACAAGGCTGTTTAAACAGTTGAACAAGCCTATAGGCAGAATTTGTCATGTGGACTGAAAGATCCTTCCGGAAAAGGCAAAAGATTGATTGTTACCAATGCAAGAAGTAGCACAGGATTTGTTGAGGGAGCCTTTCTGTGTTTCGAAAGCAAAACCAACAGTGCCGACTATCATGACGAAATGAATGGGAACACATTTGAGGATTGGTTTGTGAACCATTTGTTGCCACGATTGCAGCCAAACAGCATTATCGTACCATTCCGTAAAAATGGAAAAAGTACCGGTTACAGTTTGGAGAAAAAATGCCATTAAAGAATGGCTCCAAAAAAGCAAATTCACTTCAAGGAGGGTATGATAATTAAACAGCTTCTGGATCTCGTGAAGAACGTGCGCCACAAATATGATTCATACAGGATCGACCAGATTGCTGAAACAGCGGGGCATACAGTGTTACGTCTACCACCCTATCACTGAAAGCTGAACCCAATCGAACTGATTTGGGCCCAAGTGAAAAATTACGTGGCAAGCGAAAACAAAACTTTCAAGCTTCAAGAAGTTAAGAAACATTTGTGCGAAGGAGTGGATAAAGTTACGGGAGAAGACTGGGCCAATTGCGTGTAGCATGTGATAGCAGAAGAGGAGAATATGTGGAAACTGGACAATTTAATAGACATTCAGATCAACGAATTCGTAATTGAAAGTTCATCCAATGATGACGCTGTGATTGTTAACGTAAAATTTTCTGTCTTTTTTTGGTTTAAATGTAACTTGAAGTTAAAAATTATTTTCATTTATTTTGTTTTTCTTTTAACTTTGCTTTCATTGGAAATTAAAATACACCTTCATTTATATGAATTTGATTGATTGTGGTCCTCCATAATTTTTATGAAATGAAATAAGTGTTCTGTGAAATATAATAAATTTTATATAAAGTTGTATGAAATATTAAAATGTAATTGTTAACGATAACTTTTGCAAAACAAAGAGATAAGTTTTAACATGCAAAATGTTCGCAGTAATAAACTTGTCTTATATTTTCTTAAATTGTAAATTTGTACACAATTTACGTTAGTTGTTTATAAAATATTAAAATTGAATGAACAAAATTTATAAGATTACAGGATCATGGTAGTTTGTGCACAAAGAAGACTACCCAGCTCATACAAATCCCTTACAAGTGTCATGCAGTGTAGCTCTTAACTGCACCTCACGCGGTAAACAAGCGCGGTTCCTAATCTGGGCAAAGATAGCAGTCGGGGAGTATAGAATATAAATAAATACAAATATGCAAATAGTAAAATAATTAGAAATAACAAATTTCGAATGAACAAACATTAATCTTCTATATATATAAAGAAGGATGTTTGTGTGTGGGTGGGTCTGTTTGTATGTTTTTTATACAAATCTACAGTTTTATTCCGATCTTGATGAAATTTCGCATACTTGACCTTCGAAGCATGAGGAAGGTCACTGTCTACCTCAGATTTCGGAAAAATAATAAATATCGATAAAAAAATCGATATTCATGGTTATGGCAAGGCATATTAATGAGAAATATCTCATGACCAACAATGCAAGGCAAAGTTTGTACAACAATAGGTATCAACAATAGTATCAGCACGCAATTCACAAACACACTGCATGAACCAACAATATATATCTCATGACCAACAATGCAAGGCAAAGTTTGTGCAACAATAGGCCCATTGTGTTCGCATAACAATGGTATCAACGCGCAATTCACCAATAACAATGAGCACAGAATGATGATGTAATGTTAAAGCAATCTTTCCAAGAATTATAACAATGAACAAACAAACAAGAATTATAATGATGATGTAATATGGATAAGTTTCAATTTGTAACAATGCATAGAATTCCTGTTATTCAGGCTTTTCTTAGAAAAGAGAGTTCTTAGTACTTGACAATTTCTTGAAAATCTTTAAAAATGATCAGTAAATGGAGATAATGGAGAGTTAGCAGACTATTGAGAAAGAGTGGAAAGACGACAGTTAGCTCCGTGATGTATTGAGCAAATGGGAAGCAAGTAAATAGAAGAATCGGCGAGCGCTAGACTGCACAAAGTGATGAATGGCCAAGTTTTGCTTCAACACATCGAGAGAAGAGTGGAAATTGCAACAACACTAAGTATACATCTGAGGTAAGATTACGTGAGTAAGAAATTATTGGAGAGGTCCAGCCATTGTGAGCCTTTTTTTCGAATTTTCATTAAGAATTTTTACTGTATTAATTCTAAGCATTTTCATGGGTTTATTTTTAAGATATTGCAAAATTTAATTTAATTTTTGGAGATTGTTCTGTTTACATCCAAGTGGAATTATCCCGGGCAACGCCGGGTATCTTTGCACCTCACGCGGTAAACAAGCGCGGTTCCTAATCTGGGCAAAGATAGCAGTCGGGGAGTATAGAATATAAATAAATACAAATATGCAAATAGTAAAATAATTAGAAATAACAAATTTCGAATGAACAAACATTAATCTATATATATAAATATCAGTATTGAACACTTCGTTTATCAATAAAGATTCAACACATTAAACAATGTCAGCCAATTTACAGGAAAAAATATTTTCCCTTGGTTTCTTCTGCATCGAAATACAGGGTGTTTCAAAATTACACCACCGAACTTGGCAAAACGTTAGAGGGGATCAATGTGAACATCTTTTGTTAATAACGTTTTATTCTAAAATGACTGTGCAGTCAGCTACAGTACAAAGATTCCACTATTTCATCCTGCTTATTCGGAGTTCCATTAGCAAAAAGACAGTATTGCTTAATGTTTTGAATAACATTAATTTACCCACCACAGAATAATGGTTCATTCCTTTAAATCCATACAGTGATATGCAATTAGACACATGGTTAGTACAGAAAGCAATTGTAAAGTTTAGTTGTCAATTGGAACCATTGCAAGCACAGCTTGCAGACATACTCAAAGGAAGAATTGGCTGACATACATTTCGTGTATGGAGCAGCCAATGGGAATGGGAGAGCTGCAATTAGGCTGTACCAGGAAAGATAACCCACCAGACGTGTGCCTCACTATCAGACATTCGCGAATCTGCATCGGCGACTTCCTGAAACAGGATCTTTCTCCAGGAACATGGGCAACGCAGGACGACCACGTAACAGGAACGTAGCGCTACAGGACGAGATTCTGGAACAATTTGCTGATAACCTAACAAGAAGTGTACGTGCAGTAGCGCACAACCTGGATGTGAACTACACTTATGCTTGGAGAGTTGTGCACGTGAATTTGCTGTATCCATTCCACCGGCAAAAGGTCCAATCATTGAAGAAAACTGACTACCCTCTTCGTGAAGCAGATTTGCAACGTGGTATTTAGCACAAAATCACACGGATCCTACATTTACATCACGTGTATTATTCACAGATGAAGCCATGTTTACACGAGAGGTAATGTTTAATTGACATAATGCACACCTATGGGCCTATGAGAATCCACACGCAAGTTTTCTCCGTGCATATCAACAGCGCTACAATATTAACGTTTGGTTTGGAATTATGCATGAACAATTGATTGGCCCATACATGATGCCCACTTCCTTAACATGCTTCTTCAGCATGTGTTACCAGAACTCTTGGAAGACATACCACTGAGAGTTCGCCGAGACATGTGGTACCAGCATGATGGGGCACCACCCCATTTCTCCCGGGAAGTACGTAATTACCTTCATGCAAGATTTCCAAACAAATGGATCGGTCGTGGAGACCTATTAACTGGCCACCCAGGTCACCTGACCTCACATGTCTGGACTACTTCCTCTGGGGACATATGAAAAGTGTGGTGTATGAAACTCCTGTTGAGTGACAGGAAGATCTTGTGGCACATGTGGTGGCTGCTGCAGCGATGGTAAACGAGATGCCTGGAGTGTTTCAGCGCATCAACCGTTCCATGTTACGACGATGTGAGACTTGCATTGAAACAGGTGGTCGACATTTCGAGCACATTATGTAGTAATAAGACATTACTGACTTGTCTAATTAATGTTCTTTGTAATGATGTGAATAAACGTGTTAAAGGTTAACAGTGTTTCCGTTCATGTTAATTAATTGAATCCACGTACGCAGAATAATTTTAGAATAAAACGTTATTAACAAAAGATGTTCAAATTGATCCCCTCTAACGTTCTGCCAAGTTTGGTGGTGTAATTTTGAAACACCTTGTATAAAATAACGTAGTGGAAATAGGTTGCCCACTCGTGCACTATATGAATTCCCTGCATGATGCAACATCAAAATAGTTAAGGCCGTCGAAGCGAATCGGCGAACGTCAGTCCAATCATCCAACTAAATGTAGTCCTTAACTTCTAATCCTAGCATGTGGGAAGACAGGTAAGACATCATCAGCAGTGAAAAGACAAATATTTCTTAAACTTGTGCTACCAACTCAATATGCAATAAACGGGTAGTCGAATAATTAAATAAATCTATATAAATAAAGAAGAATGATTGTTTGTTTGTGGGTGGGTTTATGGGTTTCATGCTTATACAAATCTACAGTTTCAATCAGGTCTTGATGAAATTTTGCACACTTGATCTTCACCGCAAGTGGAAAGTCAATGTTTACCTCAGATTTCGAAAAAATAATAATTATCGATAATAGATCGATATTCATAATGATGGCAGGGCATATCATTAAGAGGTATATCATGGCCAACAATGCAAGGCAAATAACAATGTAAAACGTTGAGTATGAACTATTTTAAAAACAACTATATGTAAAAAAATATAAGACAGTGATTATGTCACCGTTTAAATAATAAGACTCCTGAACAACGAGAACATCGATTCGATATCATTCGTCAACGAACTAGAAATAAACTTCTTCACCAACGCACTCAAAGGCTAACCTCGATGAGACAGCGTAATCTTGAGACAAGACAAATCGAAAATAAGGAACAAAGACAAGGACGCTTGGAAAGTATGTGTGAAACTTCCCGTAGAATACGCTTTATCGGAGAAGATAATTTTCTGTCTGCTATCAATGAATTCGCTGACACTCCATGTAGTATCGTACGCTCAGCAGAGATGCCGCCTAGCAACGTCATGTCGCCAAGATTTACTGCCTAGTGAATTGGTAGAAATGAGTAATATTGTGACATGTTCGCGATCGTCTGCCAACCTGAGGAAACGAAAAGTGCCTCCCCAAGCGTATTGGAACAAAATGGATGTTGCACCTATACCACCAGATATAGACAGTTTGACGTATGTAGAACAACGCTTACTTACAAGAATAATTCCATTTTTAAAAATTCTTAAGGTACAACAAAATAGGTTCAGCCAAAATGGATTTAAAGGGCAAGTGGTTTTATTTGCACAAGACGTTGTCGGGATTGCTGAGCAATTACCGCTTCCACTATTTAGCGCAGGATTGGTTGTAGTAGTAGAAACACGTGAGAACTTGCAACAATATAAACAGTTTAACATAAACAGTAGCTACATTCAAAAACTCCGTGTTAGTCGCGTTAAGCGTGTCGTGTTACTAAAATCTGATGTCACTTACTGCACGAACAGTGTCCCGTATTGCAAAACGCCTAGCACGGAGCACGGGCTTTTTACGTCCGTGTTCGTGTTAGTTCTCTAGGACGACATTGGCGCGCATGCTCATTATAGCATTCCTCATCTCTCTCATGAAAATCCGTAATGGTAAGAAAACATTGTTAAGGGACATTGTTAGCTCTAAAACAATGCAAATCATAAACGTGCAAGTAATCACAAGCTACATTCAAAAACTTTGTGCTAGTCGTGTTAAGTGTGTCGTGTTGCTAAAAATCTGATGTCACTTCCTGCATGAACCGTGTCCCGTGTTGCAAAACGCCTAGCACGGAGCACGGGGTATTTTCGTCCAAGTTCGTGTACAGCCTTCTCTAATCATGTAGGCTGTGGTTCGTGTTAGCTCTCTAGCACGACATTGGCGCGCATGCTCATTGTGGCATTCCTCATCTCTCTCATGAAAAGCTGTAATGGCGGAAATAACGCCTCTTCCCTGCATATTTTATAGTTATACGAATGAATTGCGCCATCATCCCATGACTAATTAGTGTAGAAGGAACTCTATTTATTCAAGAACATCGGTTATGGAAAGCAGAAAAGTTATTTTTGTTAACCGGAGAAGATTGGGTCGAAAGCAAAGTGCCTATCGCTAATAGCTCCACTATTTCCATCTGGTGGGAAAATTGTAACCACGCTAATTAGGACTCGACTTACTGGATGCTAACGACCTGTTCATTTAGCTGATTTCCATTGTTGTTTCAGGCAGACAAAACAATACCGCCTAGAGAGAAAGCCTGCTCATGGAAAAATCATACATTGTTACATCACCTACAGTAGGGACAATTTCGTGCTTATTATTGATAGAAATATGATCAACAATACCCTACAGTAGGTGATGTAACAATACTCTGCCTGATCGGTCTCAACCATTGATATCTAATACTACTGGATGGCTGACTTAATAGCGAATGTTTCTGGCAAAAATTACCAAGCCCTCTAAGATTATCGAGTAGTTGTGTCATGCCTGTCCAATACCAACGATAGGCTATGTATGCTAATTTTACGAACTTTGGAAATTTTTCTTTATATAATTTTAATTGAAAAATAAGAAAATATGCTACGTGGAGAAAATTATGCATTTTTTTAGAATTTCACTGAATCTCATTGCAATCGCGTCCTCAAAGGTCATCGGTAAGTTGTGTCAGATAACAATGGCAAACTCTTTGTTGTGTCAGATAACAATGGCCAATTTCAGGCAGAATCTTTTTCATGCAAACTCGCCTTGAGTGAGCCATCCAGTAGTATTAGATATCAATGGCAGCACAAATCGTGCTCGACAGCACAGACAACACGAGCACATTCAAAAATTAACTCAGCACGGGTCGCGCTATAGCTTAACACGACACGCTTAACACGACTAGCACGGAGTTTTTGAATGTAGCTATTGAAAGAGTAAAAATTGCTTTACAATGGCTATTACTACATAACAGACTGTACCAAGACGTCATACCAAACTTTGCGAATATATTTGACTACGATCTTTCACAGATACTTCAGGTTACTGAAATTCACGAAGACTGCGGTAATGTCCAAGTACAGGCTCCGCAAATGCTTGTACAACATATACAAGAAAATCAGCCCAGAAGTTTTGTAAACATAAACAACGATATATCTATTTAACGTGGTTCGTTTCACCAAGGCAATGATCGGGTTAGCATAGACTCGTGGAAGGCAGTGTACTGGTGTTGCAGTGGTCGCTTGTGCCGCATTTGCATTATCAGATGCGAATACTTGGACGGTGAGTGATGTTGACTATATATTGACAGTTGGAGATACATTCTTTCGGCAATGTATTTTAGCACGACAAAATCCCAATGCTTGAGAACGAAATGTGAAATATTTAGCGTTGAGAGAACTCCTGCCACGGTTAATTTTTAATGGGCTTTGGGTAAATTTAAATGTGCAGAATAATATTTCGATTGATGGTCATATCGATAGAGACCAGAGTGAGGAAGGGTTCCCAAATTTGAAAAATGCCTTAGTAAGGTTTTTTAGATATTACCATTATGGAATTATTACAATCAATTCAATTTCCGTTGCTATTTCTTGCCAAAACTTATCTGGCAATATGCATTATTGTCTATTTGATTCTCATGCTAGGGGACCAAAAGGTTATTAAGCGTCTTCCAGAGGTACTGCATGTTCCATGCGCTTTGTGACCATGGATCAATTATACGCAATTCTTCGTCGTAATTTAAAGATAAATAAAGGTGATGAACATTTTTTAAACACATATTCCATTACTCCTATTTCTATTGTCAACGAAGAGAGAGTAGCACTGCAAGAGGTTGCTTCTCAAGCATCACACTCCGAACCATCACATGGTCTGCCATGTAATAATTCAGATATCGATCCCCTAGTGGAACACGTAGTCACTCAAGAGTCGCTTGTTTACACGTGTTGCTATAAAGGTCCTGTCAATTTATCCTATACATCTTCTGATAATATCAATACTAGAAGCGTTATCCCGGTTAATCCCTACTTCTCAAGTATTGTCACCTCAATATACAATTGACAGTAAGTTACTGAATTCTATAACTCCGTTATTGACTCTAAGTTCAGATACTAATAATTTAGAAACCACGAATCATTTTTTTGACAAGTTTACTTTATTCAATTGATTAAGACGTACCGAATTTGGATACCATTATTAACGCTAACAATAGAAACGAATTAGATGATCAATATAAGAGTTGTTGATGTCCAAAGAAAAACCGCACCACCTCTTAATATTGAGCGGGAGAAAAGAATGGAAGAACTTTGTTGGTATTTTCTTTACCCTGATGGGAGAAACGGTTTTGGTGAAGATAGAGAAATTTCTATAACTGCTGTTGATTATTTCCAAGCACGAATTATGGACAATGATAAACGGTTTCAAAGAAATGATTATTTATTCTTTGAGTTGTCTGTTGTAGAATATTTTAAAGCTAAAGCAAGTGTTTCTGTCTCATGTCGAATGAAGCAAGGTGAACATACACCTCAAGGTCTCGTAGATAACTTGCATTTAACGATGAGAAGCATAAGAGGATCGGCTGCATACTGGGAAAGATGTTGTGCTGAGTTGATTGCTATGGTGCGGAGTCTTGGTCCTCCAACTTGGTTTGTTACATTATCATGTAACGATCTGAACTGGCCAGACATGATCAAAGCATTAATCATAGCAGATGGGCGCCGTGATGCAATGCCTGACGCTGTTGAAGACTTGCCATTCGATGAACGACTCGAACTAGTACAAAAATACCCAGTTGTTATAGCTAGACAGTTCATACTTAGGGTAAACGCCTTGATGAGGTTTTTGAAAATGAATCCCGAATGTTTAGGAGGAGCTATTACAGATTTTTGGTACAGAATAGAATTCCAAAACAGAGGAAGCCCCCATCTAAATATGCTTTTGTGGTGCAACACTGTACCAGATTTCGCTTGTCCTGAAGGGCTTAGACTAATCGATCAGGTTGTCATGTTCACTTAACGGTGATAACGCTGAGCTGATAAAAAGGTAACAAATTGACAAACATTCCACAACCTGCTATAAGGATCGAAATACTGGTTCCTGTGGTTTTGGATTTCCAAGGCCTATAAGTAACGCTACGAACAGCCTAGAACCTGATGACGCCCTTTGTAAAAACGGGCGTTTTTGTGTGTTGCAAAGGAATGCAGACGAAGTTATGGTTAACAACTATAACTTAGTTCTTCTCAAAATTTGGGGATCAAACATGGATATACAGCCTTGTGGGAATGTAGCAGCTGTTGCTTATTATATTGCCAATTAAGCAAGCAAATGTGAATCCAGTAATTGAGGCGATGTTGTAAGGGAAGCGGTTCAAAAAGCAAATCGTCAAAGTAATGAAATATGGAAGCAGTTGTTTTCTGTTTCAATGGCGATACTTGGACGACAGTTACTTAGTGCACCAGAAGCGGCCTACTGTCTCTGCCATTTGTCTCTAAAGATGTATTCAAGAAAAGCAGTTTTCGTAAATAGCTGCCGTCCGGATCAAAGCTATAAAATTTTACGATTTTGTGAAGATGCAACGTCGGTGTTCAACAATATATTCGTGGCCGAGAGGGCTAGGGCGTAGGCTTTCTAGTTCTCGAGTCCGCCTGGTCGTGGGTTCGAATCCCGCCGTGGGCATGGATGTTTGTGTTTGTTCTGGGCTGCGTACAGATATAACTTGTGTAAAAGGCGCAAAATGACCTTAGTTGTCGACGTCATAAATTCTAATAAACCAACCAACCAACAATATATTCGATCGCTACAAACAAAGACCAAACGATCTAGAAGAGATAAGCTTGGCTGAATTTGCAGTTCATTACGAAACCGTTTCAAGTACATTTTGGAACGATGATGACGGTGACATTGAGTTAAGAGACCAGGAGAACGAAAATTCTAGATACATCCAATTACGTGATAATACAAGAATGCGAATCAGAAATCTAGCAGCAGTTTTACGCACACGCTATTATACTCTAAACAGTGACCGAGAAGGGTTTTTTTTTACAATCTAGTTGTGTGTCACATTCCTTTTCGTAATGAGAGTGAACTCATTTGAGAAGGCGAAAAGCTGAACTCTTACGCCGACGATCAGAGTTAAGACCTCTTCTGCATAATTTATCCGTAGAGCAGTTCGCCCATGCCGAGCTTATATCTTTGTTCAAGCTGTAGCACTCAACACTGTGAACGGAGATAAAGATATCAACAAAACTAGACAACAATATGAATATACAGTATACGCCGAAGACCAAATCAATGTATATAATCATGATGATTTTATCGAAGACAATGATTCCACTGCTATGCCCGATGAGCTGTTTATAAGTGGAATCAGAAGCCTGAATGTTCAACAAAAAAATTTACTAAAACAGGTATCGGATTCGATTGAGAGACATTAGGTTACATGATAATTTACAGCGTTTATTATTATTTATCACGGGTGGAGCAGATAGCGGGAAATCCTTTGTATTAAAATTAATTGTTGAGCATATTAGACGCTGCTATGCTCCAACGGTGGATTCTTTGTTGAAACCAACATTTGCAGAAGTGGCGTCTTTAACGGATGTTGCTGCACGCCAAATTTCTGTTAGAACCCTTCACTCAGTTTTTTCACTTCCCATCGAAAAAGGCGCTACGATAACTTATCGTAAAATGAATGGACAGCCTTTGGAAAGGGAAAGGCGTAAATGGCGTTATACCAAATGGTTAGTAATTGATGAAATATCGATGGTGTCTTACGAAAATTTGCGTATAATCCAGTTACGCCTGCAGAATTCAGAAGCAATCATTTATTGTTTGGCGGTGTAAGTATATTGTTATTTGGCGATATCATGCAGTTACCATCGGTTAAAGAGCATTGGTGCTTCGAACAACCTTCGTAGTCAAGCGCAGAAATACATTTATGGCAACAATTTTCCTTCTGCGAGCTCACTATCAACATGCGTCAGAGTAGCGATGACGAATTTGTCGATTTGTTAAATAATTTGCGATTTGGTGAGCTTACTTTCTCACAATTGCAACTTTTGTGTGAAAGACGAAGAGTTGAACAGGTTGGTGATTTCGCAGATGGCGCTGCAGTTAGAATTTTTCCAACGATCAGATTGGTAGATCAGTATAATTCTAAAATGACGGATAAACTATTTCAGTCAAGTCGCGTTTACACCTTGCATGCTACCGATGAGTCGCGAGAGACCGCAACCTACGGAAAACAACCACCACGTAACGTAATTCCTGCTTATGTGAATAACTGTTGTGGTTTGTTGCACATATTAAACGTGGGCATTGGTTCCAGAATAATGTTAAGGCGTAACATATTAGTTACTGAGGGTTTAGTCAACGGTGCGATGGAAATAGTTTGCAAATTTAGGTGGCCTGCCCTTCGTCGCGATCAGTTAGAAACAGGAGAGTTACCTGATGCTGTTTATATTAAATTTGACGATAAGACCATTGATACTAAAGTGAAAGACACTGACGGCTTAGTTGCAATAGCACTCGTATCAGCAACATTTCAAGCAACAAAAGGTTACGGGGATGTTGAAAAAGAATGTTGCCATTAATCTTGAGTTGGGCTGTAACCGTTCATAAGCTTCAGTGTACATTAAATAAAGCAGTAATTGACTTAAAAAAAGAACTTTGTTAAGGGTCAAGTGTATGTTGCCCTAAGTCGTGTGAAGATATTAGATGGTATTGCACTTTGTGATTTAGAACCAAGTAAATTACTAACTAAACCACACAATGAAAAGGCATTTCGAGAAATGTCAAGATTAAAACGATTGTAGACGACGTTGTTAATCAAATTGAAAATCACAGTATTACCCCCTAACTTCTAATCGTTAATGAGTGCTGTGGCTGGCTCAAAAGCATGAGATGCTGACTCCCGAACGCTGCTTTCTGCTTAGTTCTACAGTAAGATACCTGTAGAATCGACATAAATCCTTCAATAATTTAAAAGAGACATTCATACTGTTTGCCGTAAAGGAGTTTCCATCGTCTTCCTTCGTAGTTCAAGTCTACTCCAGTCTAGCACGGACTCTGTACCTGCTAGGTACCTGTAGCTAATAGGACTGACATAATACCCACAATAACATAAACGAGACATTCATGCTGTTCGACGTTAAGGAGTTCTATGTCTGCCTTCGTAGTCCAAGCTTAGACCATTCCAGCACGTCCTTGACCACAGTTATGTACCTGCCTTGTTATACGATGGTCATCAACCTAAAAATACCTCGATCATTTCAAATTTTCTATTTGATTTTGAGGAGTTCCATTGAGTATATCCGGAGTACAAGGTCCAATATCAATGAAATTAACATGGGACTATCTTGGTGCTAAATCGAATCCAACGTAAAGAGAATTTTTAAAATCGGTTTATAAATGAAGGAAACATCGATGAACATACATAAAAAATACATACAGACGAACACAGAAGCTCCTCCTTTCTGAAGTCGTTAAAAATAAGTTCTGATCAATGTTTCATTACCTCAGGAGAACTTTTGGTGTTGCATTGCCTCAGGAGAACTTCGAATAATGTGATATACAAGTTAAATGAATTTAAAAAAAAAAATTAAATTGAATTAGCAATGAAATTAATATGGAACCAACTTGGTGCTGAACCGAATCCAATGAAAAAAGAATTTTTAAAACCGGTTTATAAATGACAGAAATATCGATGAACATACATATAAAAAACGCATACAGACGAACATAGAACCTCCTCCTTTTTGAAGTCGGTTAAAAATAATAATAGTTAACAAAGACAAGAAAGGACAACAATAATACTGATCATCTAATAATTAATGTGAAAATCCTTTTCATCGCTACGCTGGCAATAACAGCCGTGTCACTAAACCAGAAACTATGTTAAAATACTAAAAGTAAACAACTAAAAATTAATCTAGATAGAGAAAAAAATCTGGCTTTTTGCTGGACCGATTATACCAATCGGCCAGTTTCCAGCCAACGTTTAAAAACTTGGCGTTAGTTTTAAAAAACTGAGTATTCAACCTCATACCAGTAAGACATGTCCCCGAATGCCATTTTAGTCCTACATCCTCCAAAAGATCGATCATAACAAGGTTGCCCGAAAAAATGCTATAAAACAGATGTTTTAGCCTTTTTTCAACTTGATTGTGTATTTTATATTCTTTTTTGGGCAACAAAAATTTTTTAGGCAAAAACATAAACCAACTATTTATCTTTCTTTCAAGTTTGCTATTAATAACAACCAATGGAGCATACCAAATTTCGATCGCAAAATTGATAATACGAAGAACCAGAGCCTCAAAGAGCTTTATGAAAGTTGTAGGGTTATTAAAAAAGTTGGATAGTCGTTTAAAAAGCCCTATTAATTTTGAGATCTTAATTATTACTTTATTATAATGTTCATTAAAAGTTCATTTTTCACTATAATAAACACCCAAATCCCGGATATGTTTTACCTTCAATATCTTGGACTGCCTAATTCGATATTCAAATAAGACGGGAATACTCTTTTTTGAAAAGGTAACCTGATAAGTCTTTTTTACATTTGGGTTCATAGAATTCATTTCCGTCCATTTCGTCCAATTATTTATTTGATTTTGAAGTTCATGTGAGTCTGCAATCGAATTAATACTTTTAAAAATTTTGACATCATCTGCGTAAACAAAAAGATTTACCCGTTCTATGTTCACATAACAATCCAGATCAATCATAAACAGATTGAACAATAACGGTCCCAAAGGAGTACCTTTCGGGATTCCACTAAAAGTTCCAAGGGATCCGATAAATTGTCCCTAAATTTAATCTTAAAACTTTCTAACTACGATTATTATTATTATTATTATTATTATTATTATTATTATTATTTTTATTGGGGGGACAACATTGGGCTTTTTCCCTCTGGTTCATCTAGTGGGATACTCCCCGTTGTTGTTACATATTATCATTATTATTTTCTATTCGTAGTTCAAGTTAGCTCTAGTGTGCATTTAATTACCGTGCTGTCTTTACTAATATTTACTTGCTCAGTTTTTCTATTTGTTGGGGAAATCGCAATTTACGGCTAATGAAGAACTATTGCTTTTTCAATAAATCTCGTGGTGGATGATAGTATATTTTTTCCAAATGTTATTTTTATTGATAATTTGTATTTAGTTTTAAGTGATTCATTGTTGTGGCGCGTGGACCATCGTAAATATTCTTTTTTTTTCGAACTCGCGTGATGCGAGCTCTTGCCCGAGCGGCGATTTTCCTTCGCAACTAATTAACTCGGTCGCGAGATGCTATCAGTCTAATTGTTGATAAAATTATTGCGTAATTAGTGTTTTGGTTTTTTTGTTTTTGTTTTAGATCTATCTCCACCTTCTGCCTTCTCACTTCTCCTGTGCAGCCATGGTGGTCACTCACTTTGCTAGTATTTCTTTCTTCTTCCTCCAGCCTAAAGAATGTACATCCGAAATTGCAATTACGAGTTTGCCGACTAGGTCCCCACGTTTCATGCGTGTCGGTGTTTATTTCGACCCGTCGCTCGTGTTTTCACAGTCTCACCTTGTTTAGGCCTGGCCACAAGGCCTATTCGTTCGGACGGTACAATCTCTGCTATTTTTTCTCCATACCTGTATATTTCACCCGCAGAAACATGGATCTAGGCTTTTGAGTTAACTGTGCATCGCGAGATGCCACGGGCTGACTACCGCTCCGTTGAGTAATTTATTCATTTCTTTTGTACCAATACTTGTGCGAGATACTGTGATACTTAAATTCATATTTTGTTTGTGTATAATTTTTATAACTTCTACCTTTTTAACCATGGAACACGTTTTGTGTTCTAGTTTCTTTTACTGTCATCAATAAAATGTTTTATAGTTTATTATGCAAAGTGTTTGTTGATTCATTACTAGCCATAAACCCACTTTTAACACCCGCCTCATCGCTATCAGTTTAACTGTTTTTTATTTTTGACAATTTTATATATATTTTAACTCCGCTTTGGGGTTTTGCCTGTTGGGGAAACAACTTTGGGCCTTTCCCTCCGGTTATTCTGGTTGGATTCTCCCGTTGTTGTTACATTATTATTATTATTATTATTATTATGATTATTATTATTATTATTATAACTGGAATGATTAATAGTGTCTATTTTCAAATTTTCTGTGTTTCTTTTTTTTCTTTTTTTTCTGTGTGTTCGTTGTTAAAGGTTCATTTTCAACTGTTTTCGTTCACAATGAAAATAAATAAACATTTAAATTTAAATTTTTTAATTATTTCCTGTGTGAACAAAAACAGTTTTAAATGAACTTTTAACAACGAACACACTAAAAACAAAACAAAAAAAAAGAGAGAGAAAATTTGAAAATAGATACAAATAATCATTCCACTTATTTAATAATAATATGTAACAACAACGGGGAGTATCCCACTAGATGAACCAGAGGGAACAAGCCTAATGTTGTCCCCCAACAGGCCGAAGCCCAAAAACGGGGTTAATGAAAAAAACACAGAAAATACAAAAGTTAAGAGAAGAGAGAAAAAGGGGAAAAAAACTGCATGTAAAAATAATAAAATAATATGACAAAAAACATTAAGAAAAATAAGAAATAATTAATATAACAAAGGAGAAAAGAAAATAAATAAAAAAATAATAATAAAATAAAATAAACATGAAAAATCAGGTAAACAAAAGAACTTGCTCATCTTTCAACACATCAAGGTTGGCGTCTTTAAAATTATTCATAATATTTTTTTAGAAGTTTTTCAGGGGATAAAGACCAACCAGATAAACTGGAAGGTCGAGCCCGTGTTGTCCCTCAACAGGCCAGAACGGGGTTAATGAGAATCATTAAAAGAAAAGAAAATAGATAAAAGAACGAACAAAAACAAGAAAAAAAGAAAAAAAACAAAACAGAATGAGCAATAATAAAAAAATACTAATAATTAATAAAAGAGAAAAAAAATAATTTTCACCATTTATTAAATAAATAATAGTTATTAAATAAAAATGAAAAATAAATAATAATTAACAAAATAATTAATAAAAAATAAATAAAATCAAAATAAAACCAGAAATATAAAATCAAATAAAAAGCTGACGTTTCGGATAGAGACTACCCTTTATCAAAGCAAAAAGGATAATTCTCTAAAGGCAATTAGAAGTTATGAAATAAGTAAGACAATCGATCAGTGTAGTGAAAAAAGTAGTACGAGTGGTCCAGGAGCCTTTAGCTCACTTTACACGCTCACCCAAAGAGTAAACCAAATGAGGTACACTGAAGTAGGACAGAAGCCTGATGAACCTCTTTAAGTCATCCAGAAAAGAGTCCCTTCATGGTAGGGACGAGAATCGGATTGCGGATTGACGAATAGCGAGTCCGAAAAACTAGGATCTAGCAGATCCAGTAGTTGGGGAACTCGGCCTTGTTAATGTTCTCGAAATTGACATCCAAGATATGATGGGGTCTTCGAAACCTGAGGGAACCCCTGATAGTGAGTGAGTGGTCCAGGATACCAGCAACCAGGGTATTTTCATGATGTTCCTGAGAAGTGTTTGAACATAGGAACCAATGTGGTTCATCCCCAAATCTTCATAGATAGAGGGATTGTTGGTAACTCTTCTGTCTAGTTGAGCAATGGACCGGAGGGTAACATTTTGGAAGGTCTGAAGATCTTTCCATCTCGATTTGCAAATGGAAGCCCAAGCAGGCATACCATGAAGTAAAATGGCATGAATCACTACCTTGTATAACAAGAGTTTGCTGTCTACTCTGAGAGTGCTGTTTCGCCCCAGTAGCGCGATGAGACTAAACTTCGCTTTCTTAGCCTTGTTAAGCGAATATTGGACATGGTCGTTTCATTTGAGCTTGGAATCAATCACAACTCCGAGGTACCTATATTTTAACCCACTCAAGCTTTCTACCATGTAGGATGAGGGGCCTTGGAGGGTTTTTGCGTTTGCGTGTGATGAACATGGCTTTACACTTGTTAACATTCAGCTGTAAGCGCCACTTACAGAACCAGCTCTCACACAGGTGTAAAGCTTTATGAAATAAGACAATCGACAATCGAACAGTGAAGTGAAAAGAAAGACGCGAGTGGTCCAGCAGCCTAAAGAGTAAGCCAGAGGAGGTACACTGAAATGGGTGAGATGAACCTCTGATGAACCTCTTAAGTCCTCCAGAGAAGAAGTCCCCAGAAGGGACGAGAGTCAGATTGTAGATTGACGAATAGAGTCCCCAAAAATCAGCAGGATCTAAAAGATCCAATAGTTGGGGAAGGCGGCCTTGTTAACGTCATCAAAGCAGACATCCAGGATATGGCGCGGTCTTCGAAACCTGAGGGGATTCTTTACAACGAGTGGATGGTCCAGAATACCAAAAACCAGGGTGTTTTCATGATTCTCATCTTAGGTAGCATGTTCTTCATAAGTGTCTGGACAAAGGTGCCTATGTGGGTCATCCCCAAATCGTCATAGATAGAGTGGTTGTTGGCAACTCTTCTGTAAAGTTGGGCAATGGATCGGAGAGCAACATTTTGGAAGGTCTGGAGATCCTTCCACCTAGATTTGCAAATAGAAGCCCAAGCAGGCATTCCATGAAGTAAGATAGTACGAATCACAACCTTGTATATCAAGAGTTTGTTATCCTCACCAAGAGCGCTGTTTCGCCCCAGAAGTGCAATCAAACTGAACTTCGCCTTCTTTGCCATGTTGAGCGCATATTGGACTTGGTCGTTCCAGTTTAGTTTGGAGTCGATCATGACACCAACATATTTATAGCTGTTTACCCACTCAAGTTTCTTGCCAAATAAGAAGAGGGGCATTAGAGGGTTTTTGCATTTGCGAGTGATAAACCATGACCTTGCACTTTTTGACATTCAGCTTTAATCGCCACTTAGTGAACCAGCTCTCGCACTGATGTAAAGCTTTTTGTAGTCGAGTGATGACATGTGCTGGGTTTCCTGCCCAGGTCATGATGAAATAAGTACTAAAGGACGCCTTTATATACAGTTGGCATAGGGAACAGTAAGACGGTATTGGCTGAACAAATAGAAGAGGAATTTGAAGACGTGTTGGGATAGACCAGGAAGGAGGACAAATAGGAGGTAATAAGAGGGCGACGAAAAAAATGCAATAAGATAACACATACAAAATTAAAATTATAAAAAAGTTTAGGAATAATAGTGTGTCTAGCAGAACGATTTCGTAAAATTCCCTGGGGAAAAAATCCCTGAAAAAAATCCCTGACTATTCCCGGTTACACAATATTTTGACAAAGCCCGGTCGCTAGTCGCCCTGTAAAATAGTATCGCATAAAAAGGTCACTAAAATATAAGAGCACAGAGCCTACGAAAAAAGTACAGGGACGGACACAAAATGAACATAGAAGTAGAAAGATATGACAGAACATTAAAACTGAGAAAAGATAAAGAAAAAGAAAAGGACCCAGAGAGCCTACAACAAATTCGGGAATAGCTGAAGTTGAAGAGGAATATGGGAAAGGTAATGAGGGAATGGTGCCTTTGCTAAGGTTAATACCATTAGGGGTGAGGGAATTAAATTTCCAAAAAAGAAAAGACTCGAATTGCTTTCTTTCTTTTTTGTTATGGAAGTTACTACAAAAAATATAAAGTCTGATTGCCTGTAAATAGTGACCAGGGGAATTAAAGTGTTTAGCGACAGGGGTGTCAGCATTGCTAAGAACATCGAACTTATGCCCGGCAAATCTGGAGCGTATGGTATTGTCTGTCTCTCCAACGTACTGTTTCTGGCATACTTTGCAATGTAACAGGTAAATTAAGTTGTGAGAAGTGCAGGTCAGGTTCTGGTTAAACTTGAAAGTAAAGGAGGAAGCACTGCTGGAAATGGAGGTAGCAGGGTTAAGAAAATGGCCAACGCCACAACGCTTTGCATTGCAAGGAGAACATCCCTTAGTGGAAGTGCGTGGTTTGGTAATAGCAGCATGGACCTGAATATCTTTAAAATTAAATGTTCGTTTAAAAGAAACTTTTGGTGGTTCTGGTAGAATGGATGGAGAACAGGAGAGTTGTCAATAATATGTTGATGTTTCCTTAGGACATTTTTAATACTATTGAGGGTTGGATGATAAGGAAGTGTTGTCATGGCTGGAGAAGGTTTGGGGTTGTTGTTAGAACAAGAGTTGCGATGTTTATAGATAGAAGCGCGTATGACAGATTACAGGGTTTTTGTGTCTCGTCCTTTTCTCTTATAAATATCCGTTCATTTATTAAATACTAATAATACTAAAGGAGAAAAAAAATACATGAATAATGGGAAATGGATGTCCCTTAATGTTACAAGATCAATGTTTTTGAAGTTAACTAAGTAATTATTAACAAGCTTCATGATTGGATTCAAATAAGATATGTTAGTCCTCCATACCACGAGAGGTTTGATAACAAATCCTTGGCGTGTTTTGATCAAGGGTTTTATGTTTAATTAAAGGACGCTTTTTAATAATAAATCTTTAACAACAACAAAAATAATAATAATAATAATAATAATAATAATAATAATAATAATAATAATAAACAAAATAATAAAAAAAATAATCTATCTATACATCCACCCAATCACTATTATTAATTTCAAGCGCTGTTTGTCTGTCCTCTTTATTGACTCGATTCCTCTGAGAGATATATCTAAATCCCCATTTAGTGGATGATTTTGGCCGCGTAGGAGACGCTGGGGTGGGAAAGGGAGGGGAATTAGTTGGATTTTGTAGTTTATTTTACTTTAAATATTTGTCTTTTTCAAAAATTCAGTCTTTATACATGTCAATGGAATTTTGTGTGCGTGGGTCAGTTTGTAACGTCATGGCTTTACTTCCAATGAGTTTTGTTAATTTGATTGAGCGCGTAGAGCTCCCCCAATAACAGCAAACGAACCGCTGACTTAAAAAATACGTTTCTGGAGTACTATCTCAATGTATTCACCTGTCCTCAGCGTTTTTGCCTCGCATTTGAAAATCCGGAAATATAAGAAGAAAGGTAAAAGAGTATTCAAGGCCTAATCACAAAGTGGCCCCTTCTTCTTAATTTGTCCTAATATTACCCTTTAAAATGAGTACGATTGTAACAGTATTGTTATTAAACTAATTCAAGGCCTTTCCGTCATGCCTTTCTTCGAAAATTTTTCTGATTCCAACTTGTAAAAAGTAATTTTTTAAATTTTCCACCATTTTTAAACAATGTTTCTTGCAGCGCAGATATTTAAATTAATTTTTCTCTCATTGAACAAAAAGTTTTGCCCCAATGCTTTTTTTCCCCGTTATTAAAACGCACCTCAACACTGCTATTTTTTTTATTAAGAAGCATAAAACAGTTTTGTATGTTTATTAAATTATGAAAAAATAGTCAACCAATCAATCAATTTTATATTTTTCCGTTTTTAAAACGGGCGTTAATACTAGTTATAATCTAAAAAGCGGCTCAGTATATGTACTTCAATTTAGCTTATTACTCATTTGTTCTGGGGTAAGATGAGATATTCACTCGTCTTACCCCATGCACCAAATCCTATCTTGCCCCACACGGCACATTTTCAAACAGACACATTGCTTTCCATACTACATGTGAGAGCGGGTTAACCCTAACTACGAAATGAAACCTCACTTCATGCAGTAGTAAATGAGTCTCTTGTTACATGTGGAACTACGAGGGCCTACCCTGGACCTAGAGTTACAACAAAACAGTGGAAATTTATTATTTCTTCTTTACTCACCTTACCGAATCGCCAGCGTTATTACAGTATTATTATGTATTTTTAGTTTGAAAAAACAGTCATGCGCTGATCGTTATCTAGCCCCTACTTCCCCTATAAGACGTGTTGCGGAGTTGCACCACGTCGGTCGCGTCTGCGTATCTCATTGGTGGCCATCATATATGGTGCCACGATATATGGTGCCACGCATACGTCAAGATTAAGTTTTCTGGGTTCACCGTAGTAGATCGCTGGAAAGGACAACTCCTCCGCATGCACATCATAAATTATGTTCATTAGTTTCGCGTTTTGAACGGGTGCGATATCTAACCACTGCTCCTCGTCCCAGACAAGTGTGTGTTGTCTCGCAGCCAATACATCCGACTCTGGCACCCTTTCGATGTTCATCCATTCGATATCTATTTGGTCGCCTACAGCCTCCTCGTGGACGAGGGCGCAATGGGTTCGTTCTAATCGAGCGAACTCATGTCTATCTTGACGTCATACAGCTTGTACAGCATCGACTTGACAAGGTGGTTCAGCCACTGGCGTATTATCAACTTTTGAACATATCCACTGAGATACAGGTTATTATATGCTGAAAAGCATATATTGGTTTCGCTCTGTTTGTGTGTCTGTATGTCTGTCTGTCTGTCTGTCTGTCTGTCCGTCCGTCTGTATGTCCGACGATTTCTCGAGAATGCTTTAACTTTTTCAAGTTCTTTTTTTCGCTGTTCCATAGAGACCCTTCCTGAGCTCACCTGATTAGTTTGTCGTCGAAATCGGTCTAACAGTCACGTGACTATTGAGACCCAAACCCCCCCATTGAATTTTTTTATTGGCAATATAAGGCATGTAATATGTCATTCGAACGGAAATGACGAGCACAAGAAGAATAAGAATATGACATTCTTTTCGATTTTCGAAATGCTACATCCGAGAAAATGACCCCCAAAAGTACTAAAATGAGCCCTTATTACAAGCTTTAGCTAAAGCTATACTGTATATAAGAATACAAGCATAATCAATATCTTTGTGTCCGGCCCGGCCATCGTTTGCACGATAACGTGAAAATGGAAGAACTCAACTGCGATATATCAGTCTTTGATGAGCTCTCGTGGGCGCCTTCAGGCACGTGCACTAATGTTAAGAATATGAACATAGGGCATGTAATATATCAATCCGTTCGTACCGACGAGTCATAAGTGAATACAGTGTTACTTTTTGGTTATCACTTAATCATTGTTGATGGCAGCTTGGAGCACATGCTCATTTCGTTTTAAAATTCAGTACTAAAATTCGTTTTAGGCCTGTTGTAAAATGTGACTAATTAATGTCAAGGCGATTGTTAAAAATGGCTCATTAATGTTAGGCCTATTGTTAAAAATGTCTCAGTAATATTAGGCCTATAGTTTAAAATGGCTAATTACTGTTAGGTCTATGGTTAAAATTACTATATAAGGTTAGTCCTATTGTTAAAATGACTATGTACTGTTAGGCCTATTGTTAACAATGGCTAATTAATGTTAGGCCTATTGTTAAAAATGTCTTACGGCCGGTTGCAACAAGGTCAGTTAAAACTAACTCTTCGTTAAAGTCCCGTTTAAAATTTTTTACGTTGCATCAAGAGAGATTAGGGCTTAACCAGACGTTAAGTGGCGGTTTAACTTAAACGCTCGATGACCACGGTTTAAGTCCATGGTTAATGAAGCAAAATGGCATTCCGAAACAGAAATAGATTTTAAACTAATTGCATAAACTAATTATCAAACAGATAAAGGGATAAGCTAATTGTGCAAATTATTTGGATAAACTAAATGGATAAGCTATTTGGATAAGTTGTTTGGATAAGCCATTTGGATAAGTTAATGTTCTGGATAAATTTGGATAAACTTTTTGAATAGGCCATTTGGATAACTAATTATCAAGCAGTTGTTTGGATAAGATAATTGGATAAGCTGTTTGGATATGCCGTTTGGAAAATTAATTATCAACCAGCTGTTTGGATAAGATAATTGTATAAACGATTTGGATAAGCTAAGTGGATATGCTAAATGGATAAGCGAATTGGATAAGCTATTTGTATAAGCTAGATGGATAAACTATTTGGATAAGCTAAATGGATAAGCTAATTGGAAAGCTAACTGGATAAGCTATTTGGATAAGCTAAATGGATAAGCTAATTGGAAAGCTAACTGGATAAGCTATTTGGATAAGCTAATTATCAAATAACTATTTGGATAAGCTAATTGGATAAGTTAACTGAATAAGCTAATTGGATAAGCTAAATGGATAAGCGATTTGAATAGCAATTTGAATTAGCTATTTGGATAAGCTAATTGGATAAACCAAATGGATAAGCGATTTGAATAGCAATTTGGATAAGCTCTTTGAATAAGCTGTTTGGATAGCTAATGGGATAAGCTAAATGAATAAGCTAAATGGATAAGCGATTTGAATAGCAATTTGGATAAGCTCCTGGATAAGCTAGTTTGATAAGCTAATTGGGTAAGCTAGATGGATAAGCTAGTTTTCAAACAGCAATCAGCAATCTGGCTGGATATGCTAATTATCGAACAGCTAAACGGATAAGTTAATATTATCAAACAGCTAATTGGAAAAGTTAAATGGATATGTTAATTGGATAAGCTAATTATCAAACAGCTAAATTGATACGCTATTTGAATAATCGAGTTATGAAACAGCTAATTAAAAACAATCAGCCATGTTGACCGGAAGTTTAATTGGAGCAAAACGAACCAATCACAGTCCTCGTTACTCGTATTCCATCCAGTTAGCTAACTGAGACTTAACTGAGGCTTGGTGCAACATTTTCCGGTTAAAGGACTTACCGATCGTTAACTAACCGAAAGTTAGGGTCGTTTTAACTGACGTTGTTTGCAACCGGCCGTTAGTAATTTTAGGCCTATAGTTTAAAATGGCTAATGAATGTTAGGCCTATGGTTAAAATGACTATATAAGGTTAGTCCTATTGTTAAAATGACTATGTAATGTTAGGCCTATTGTTAAAAATGGCTAATTAACGTTAGGCCTATAGTTAAAAATGGCTAATAATGTTAGGTCTATAGTTAAAAATGTATAATTAATGTTAGGCCTATTGTTAAAAATGGCTAATTTAAGTTAGGCCTATATTTAAAAATGATGTGAGTTTGGATAGAATCAAAGGTATTTCCATTGTTTATTTAAACCAACTGCAAGTAAAAGTGATATACCGGTATTGAAATTTAAAATCACATCTGCGTCACAGGTAAAGCTTCTTGGAATGCTTACAAGATTTTTCCCGACAATGCTTTGCAACAATGATTAAGAAGGGATGAATGGTAACTTTGATTAAGAAGGAATGAATAGCTCTAGTAGTGGAATGATCATAGGCGAAGTTATTTAAACCATTTAGACGTGCGAGCATTTCATTTCGCATTTCGCGCGTGTTTAGAAAGATTCGTGTGAACGCTGCAATTGAATACGTAAATTGACATGCAGTTTTTGCCATTTCTGTATAAAAAATATGCTTGTAATATTAAACAACAAATATTTATATTCTTCTTTTCAGCATATTTGAAAATCGTTTTACGAGTTATATTCTTGTTTTTTACGTTTACATTGATAGCATAGTCGTCGCTCAGGCGACGAGGCAGACACTGAGCCATACACGACTCGTCATCTGGTACATCTATTATCTGGCTGACGATCCCGTAGCTGCCCTGGTCTGGTGACATAACTGACGGATGTGCATAAATGGCAGTCGCCGTGATATCAAACGCTCACTCACTGGGTCAAGCCAAGGTAACATCCCCATGGCTTGGGCCGGTAACGAAACCGCTGGTTTTCGAAAGAGTTGTTAGTTTGCCGCGATGTAACGACTGCTTGCACGTACCGCATAGCCGAAACTCTTTCAATGTGTTTTATCCATCGGAGAAGTGTGAACGCAACACTTCGACGTGCTTGTTGCTTGCCTTGGTTAGATCTCTGTCGAACCACAAGCGATCGTACACTGCACTCCAGCCAGAACTCGTTGTCGGTAAACATCTTCTTGAAGCGTTTATTACTCGTCGCCCATCTCGCTTCCGACGATGCACGGTCGACGACGGTAGAGAGTCTCTACTGGAGACAGTTCTTCCATGGGTGTATCACTGTCATTAATGCCTGCACTTGTACTAGACCGGGCGAAGTCCGCCATTTCAGCATCCTTTCTCTCCCTCCAGAGTCTGGTTCGTTCGGCACCGGTGAGTGGCATCTTTCTTCTAATCGTCGTTTCCTGTAATTTCGATTTTATAAATTCGCCATATGCTTCGACATTATGTATAACACAGGTTGATAAAAAAAAGTGAGGCACCCAGAAAGAGTGGTCCAATATTATCCTATTTCGTTACACATGCATACAATTGATGTGTGAATAAACGACTAGATTCACAAGGATTTGTAATGTCTAGAACGTTCACCAGAGTGCATTCGTGATGTCACTGCCATGTTGTTGATAAGTTGTTACCAGTCAAATGCTGTGAGTCCGACAGTTACGCAAAACCTTCAGAGAGGTTTACTGTACTGTACAAAGCACCCGCCATGCCTCGCAGACGCGTTAGACATCCTATTCACCAACTGACAGCATTTGACAGGGGCCAAATTGTGGAACTGCATGAGGCTGCTTGGTCGTAACGTGCAATTGGCAGGCATGTGGGCCATTCAGATGTCACAGTGGCCCGATGTTGGAATCAATGGGTACATGAGGGCACCCATGCACTCGTGCAGGTTCGGGTCGACCCACAAACACCACTCCAAGGGAGGACCGTCGTGTGGTGCTCCAAGGATTAAGGAAGCCCATGGCATCGGCACCTGCCATCCGCGAACATCTACTGGAGACTCTGCAACACCCCGTGAGTTCCCGCACAGAGTTTCGACGACTTGCATCCGCCGGATTGGGGTCGTACCGCCCCATGCGTCGGTTGCCATTAACACCTGCGTTTAGAGTGATGCCTTGCCCGGGAGGCATGGGCAAAGGACGTGTGGCGACGCATCATGTTTAGTGATGAGTCCCGCTTCTCCGTGACCTCCGATAACCATCGTGTTCGCGTATGGCGGCGCAAGGGCAGAGGCACAGCCCTCCCATATTGTAGAGAGACACACAGGCGTAACCACTGACATCATGGAGTGGGGAGCCATCGGATATGCGTTCAGGTCACCTCTAATAGTGCCTCGTCAGACTTTGACGGCACAGCCTTACGTCACAGACATTCTGCGTCTGCACGTCCTACCCCTTCTGGTACAGCACTCTGGGATATTCTACCAACAAGATAACGCACGCCAGCACGTGTGTCTATGTATTGCCTACAACATGTTGAGGTCCTCCCGTGGCCAGCAAGATCCCCGGATCTCTCCATCATTGAACACGTGTGATATGAAATTGGAAGGCGTCTCCGTCCCAGTGCTAACCTGCGGGATATGGAGGGACAGCTACAACAACTGTAAACTGACTTACCTCAGGAGAGGATCCAAAGGACTGTTTGACACCATTCCGAACCTCATAAGGGCATGCATTGGGTACCACACCCTACTGACCTGGCGCCAACATTGCACCTGTACTGCCAACGGCGTTGTCTGTTCCATGCCTAATTGTAATCAGTACAATAAAGTCATATGTTCTTTCATCATATGTCGTTTCATTCACTTTCAACCTCTCCTTCTGGGTGGTTCACTTTTTTGTCAGCCACTGTAGAAAACAAGATAACCACTGTATCGCACGCGAAAGTCTTGCAGTCATTGTTGCTGTTTCTTCACGGAACAATCGCAAAAGTCCTTGTTAAACAAAGCAGACAACGATGTCACAATTTTTTAACGCTGGAAAAAATCCCATTCATCTCCAAATAGATTGAATTTGAAAAATAAATTAGGGGATCCGGGGTAAGATGACACTCGGGGTAAGATGACTATCACATATATTTCCCAACGTTGCCACTGGATGGCTGCACTTGTTACATGTAAATGTTCCCTAGCTGCTGCAGCAGTAATACTGAATGTGTTACTTCCATTGGCAAATTTCTTTAGGTAAATTTGTTGTCCTATTCCTTCTTTAGTAATTCGTGTCAATGAAACTTAAGACCTGTCACGTTGGCAAACTGAAATACTGAAATATAATTGTTATGGCTAGATAAAACATGTTTTTTCAGATGTTAGTCATCATTTTAGTTTAGGTGTAAAGTTAGTGAAAAAGCAAGCATGTTAGTTTTAATGTCAGTTGCACTTTGGGGCAAGATGACAGGGGTAAGTTGACGGATGGATCACAAGCGAATTGTTTGTATCATATTTGGTCCATTTTATTAAGCATGTCAAACCATCTTCTGGAAATCCAGTACTGGTGCTTCTGGACAATCATAAATCCCATTTGAGCCTAGAAGCTGTGAACCTGTGTAGAGAACATGGATGTTGAGTATGTATGTCCAGGATGTAAAGAAAAGTATCAAGATCTCCCAAAAGAAGACTGGATTCAGTGCTTCACATGCAGCAATTAGTGGTATGAATCGTGCACAAGCCATGAAGGCTACAATAACTTAATTTGTGACTGTTGCAATAACCAGTAAATGTTAGTCATCTTACCCCAATAGGCTTTTTATCTTACCCCATCAACGGGGTAAGATGACAAACATATCAAGATTTTTTGTTTTTGTAATTTTGTGACAAATAAATGACTAATCCGAATAACGTTGGTTTTGGTGATTGTGCATGACATTCTGTATACCCGCAAAAAAACAGCGTTTTAGATACAAGCGAACAATTTTTTATTCATTTTTCAGCTTAACCTAGCCAACGTGCCCCGGGTTCCCCTACCATTGAAAGGAAGACAGTAAAATAAAAACTGACTATACTGGCAGATGCGTAAATCCTTACCTTACCTATATACAGGACGATTCTGAAAAAGTGTGTATAACTGTAAGCAATGACAGAGGTGGCCAGAATGAACATTTTCTTTTAATACAATGTGGGGTCGCAAGTACATTGTTCAGGAGCTATCACGTTTTATGTTTCACTGTTGCAATGTGGCAATATCATTGAAATGTCGTGTAGGCTGGTGTCATTGAAAATCATCTACTGGTCCCGTACATCATGCCTAACCACTTGACAGGCGAGAATCACAATCGGTTTCTGCAGGAACTCTCCCCGAGCTCTTCGACAACATCCCTCTGGATGTTCGACAAAACATGTGGTACATGCATAATGGAGTTCCGGCACATTTCCCTTGGACAGTGCGCGACACTCTAAATACCGCCTTCCCAGGAAGATGGATTGGGCGAGGTGGGCCTGTAGACTAGCCAGCTCGCTTATCTGACCTCAACCCACTTGATTTTTTGTAGGGGGCCATCTTCCGAGCCTAGTGTAAGAAACACCTGTGAACACAGTGGATGATCTTATAGCACGAATTGGTATTGCTGCTTGTGCCATCCAAGATACTCCAGACATGTTTCACCGGGTGCGAAAATCCTTACTTCGGCAGTGTCAGCTATGTCGCATCACTGGTGGCCGTCACTTCGAATATTTGCTTTCAACTGGCGTCGTTACTGTATGTAATGTTTACAGCTTTTGTTGTCTCTTTTGGTTGACTTCTAAACCAGAGGACACACAAGATGTACACGAAATCGTATTATTGTCATTAACATAAAGTGTCTTGTACATAAAATGTGATAACTCCTGAACAATGTGCTTGCGACCCTTCATTGTATTAAAAGAAAATGTTCATTCTGGTCACCTCTGTCATTGCTTACAGTAATACATACTCTTTCAGAATCACCGTATATATGCGCAACTCGAAGATGCTATGCACGGTTTATATTTATAGCGCTTCAAAATCTATCCTATTTTCGTTACATCCATTTTTCAAACTGCCATCCCGATTTATAAGACGTATTCACGTATAAGAGAATACAAGGAGGAGGGGGGGGGTGATATAAAAATGAAGGATAAAGAATGGTAAAAAATCGGGCATACAGGGTTAAAAGAGGATAAGTAATCGGTGATAAGAGTTGGGGAATAAAAAGTGAAAAAAGAGTAAAAACTGATATATATATTATTATGACCACCCCCTTAATACAGTGTTGGGCCACCTTTCGCTCTTATTACTGCTTGCATTCTTCGGGGCATGGATTCTATGAGATGTTGGTAGGTTGTAGGAGGAATTTGATACCAACTCTGAAGAATTGCACCTTCCAATTCCTACAGATTTGATGGTGCTGGATCCCGCTGCCTGATGGCCCGTTCAATCTCATCCCACAAATTCTCAATGGGATTGAGATCTGGCGATTGTGCAGGCCAACGAAGCAAGGTAAACTCTCCGGCATGTTCTTCGAACCATCTGAGGACGATGCCAGCCTTATGACAAGGAGCGTTGTCCTGCTGGAAGTATCCATCCCCGTCAGAGTACACCATTAACATAACGGGATGTACTTGATCTGCAACAATACTTAAATAATCTTGGGCACGCAACCATCCGTGCAGAGGAATCAAAAGAAACATCCCCCAAACCATAATACTGCCGCCACCAGCTTGAAGTGTTGTGGCGATGCAGGTGGGGTCCATGCTTTCGTGTTGTTTTCTCCATATTCTAACCCTGCCATCTGCATGATGCATTTGAAATCGTGACTCATCGGACCACATGACCCTTTTCCAGTCATCTACGATCCAATCCTTGTGCTCCTTGGCGAACTGTAGACGTCTGCTCTTGTTCAAGGCTGACAGTAGACGTTCTTCGAACTGATCGTCGGCTTCCATAGTCTAAACGGTGTAATGAGCGGAGAACAGTTCGTTCAGAGGTCGTCACAGTTTGTCCTTGATTAAGATTTGCCGCTATTTGACGCACTGTTGCTCTTCTGTCGCCCTGGACAATTCTGGCCAATCTCCTTTCAGCTCGAGCATTGAGGAGCCTGTGACGACCACACGCGTGACGTTGAGAGCCGGTTTTTTGCTTGGTAGTCCAAACTCATCCCGCGTTCAAACTCAGTTAAATTACTGCCTAAAACTGTCAGGTGGTCATAATAATTTGGCCATTCAGTGTATATTCGAATACGAGTCCTTAAATAAATAAAATTTAAATTCGAATATGAGTCTTTGCGTAAATAATCCAATGCAATATCTTAGGATTAAAAGTTTCCTATGGTATCATAATGTTATCATTAAAATACCCACCTGTTGACAACAACCCGGAATTCCTCTCCAACGGGTTCACCTTCATGCGTTAGCTCAATGCGTGGAAAGGGATAGGAACTATGTCGAAAAGTGAATTGTGCATTACATAGAGAAAAAAATGTAAGTATCAGGTACAATTTGAATTTTGAAAGTCGATTAACAAATAAAAAGGTTACATGAATTTTCGACCGACCCTCGTATATTAAAGATTTGACTAGCAGTAATTTTACGTTATATACATTCATGAAACGTCATTCCAAGTTGTTTGATATATTACATGCTATATCAAAGTTTCCGATGAGCCATAAAGATACCATTTAAAAAAACTATCATTGCACATATTTTGACGAGCATTAACTTAACGCCATATTCATTCATGACACGTCATTCCAAGCTGTCTGATTTATTATATTGCATATCTCAAAATAAAAGTTTCCAATGGACCATAATGGTACCACAAAAACACGTACCTTTGAACCAATTTCTACTGTCATTAATATACGTTAAATTCATTCATGAAACGTGAAACCAAACTGTTTGTTATATTACCTGCCATATTTTAGCATTGAAAATTTCCAAGGGAGCATAATGGTACCAGTAAAACACTTATAGTTGTACCGCAAGATTTAGAGCCCTGAGTGGAATGCTCGATAAACAGAATAAGGGAAGTACGGCTCTTGTTCAAGACCATTGTTGAAACGATGAATTATTTCATATTGTTGGATTTTCGCTGTCGCATTTTCTTCAGAGCAATAATTAAATTTAATTGTTATTTTTCAAGATTTTATTTTGTTAATTTATGTATTTATTTTATTTATTTATTTAGTCTAGTTTATTTAATTAATTAATTATTCGCTTTATTTATTTTAGTTTATTTTTTGTATTTATTTACTTATCATTTAATTAATATATTCTTATATTAGTTATATTATTTTATTTTTTTATTTTTATTTATCCAATTCCATCAAAATTTTTTCATTTTTTTCACCCATTAATTTTTATAGCTTTTTCATTGAAATGCCAAATTGTATAATGCATAAACAATACCGCAACGCTGCTCTTGAGACTCGTTCTATGCTTATAAAGAATATATATCAACTTTGGATTCAAACGTTTTTGGTTCATCTTTGGATTTTATGATGTCTAATCATTAATAAAAATAGACTTATTAAATTAATCACACAATTATAAATAATTTTTTGAACTTATCTTATTTTTATCTTAACAAATTAATTTAAAAAGAAAACCGTAAATTCGGTATGAAATATTATAATCCTTCTTTTAAAAATAACATGAATTTAGCATGATTTTAGAAATATCATATTTAACATAATTTTAAAGTAACATGCATTTAACATAATCGAAAATTAATAAAACAGTTTTTAATTTTCTTGAATGGGATTTGAATAGAATTTCAGCACTCTGTATGTGATCTTCGTCTTCTTCATCATCCCACCAGTCGTCATCAGACTCTTTAAAAATTCCTGTTTGAATAATTATGCAGTCGAACCTCGATAAGTGGATAGCCTCGAGATCGGAAAAAAATAGCCACTTATCCGGAGTAGGGGGTTTTCGTTTAAAAAAAGTACACTACTTAGTACTAATTGATTTAAACAGTGTCTAATGTTTAATTTAACAATATAAAATTATCATTATCACAAAACAAAAGAATATTCCACTTCTGCATTCGCATTTGTTGATGGATTTTTTTCAACTATTAATCCCACAAGTCTCCTCTCGTGCTTTTTGATTTACCTCATAGAGTAAATTAAGCTAACTAAACGGTATATTTTAGAGAAAATTTACGTGTTGCACCGAAAGCTGGGTGTCTTCACAGAAGGATGCTGTGTACTAAATTCCGAATGACAACCGACAATCGACAAACTGTATCGGTATTGGAGTGAAATTTGAAGCATAGCTTCCATAGTATCATTCTTCATAAACATATTTCAAAGGAAGTCTGATGTACCCACAAAGGTCATCCACTGTATGAACGAATAAAATTACCTCCTCTTGGTGGAGGGAAATTTGACTGACGATTGTCTGAGCTTGGAGTATATCACTAAATAAAAAAGCTACACACAAGAAAACCAGTGATCTGACAAACGAACAGTGAAGTGTATATTTGTTCAGGTGGGACAGAAGCAGTGCTAGCACGAGGCTCACCCTTCCAGAATAAATTCCAAATGAAATCAAATGAAGTAGGCAAGAAGCGTGACTAACCCAAGAGGTCCTCCCCCTTATGAAAAAAAAAAATGGCTGGAAACTGGCCAACAGCTTTGGGGGGGGGGACTTTAAGTTGCAACCACATTGGCAACATTGGCAACATCTTCCAATAATCCGGAAGGAGCCGTTGCCAATGTCTTCAAAGTTGACGTTTAGAATATGCTTCGGCTTTCTATATTTCATATGCCATTTCATTTCCAGAAATCTGACCTCATACAGACTTTATATTGTGGCTATTACAAGCGGAGTATGCTTATTGCACAGACTGAAAGGTTCGGCATTAAATTATTTGTTAACCATTTTTGAAAATTCTCAGAATTCACATCTTCATGCTAATCACCGTACGAGTTCCAGATTTGAAAACAAAGTCAGCATTTTTATCCTTTTTCCCTCCTGCGTGAACAATAAATCCTGCTCCTTTACTACAGTTTTCTAAAACTTCATTTTCATTGTCATTTTGCCAGCACTTTCCGAAAACAGCAGTTCTATGAATACACGTTTCATCCAAATACATATAATGGGTTTGTTTTCTAATCTCTTCCAGAAACGACGCCGAGCTGCAATTATTTCAGGCTTCTCTACGAAAACGCATCTATTAGATTTGCATTACATTTTTTTATGCAAGCTCCCCTATTTCTTCTTCTATCATGATTATACTCACTCACTAAAAGTCATGGCACATCTGCCTAATAACGTGTTGGGCCAACGCCACCTAGAGAACAGGTGGCGTTGGTTGGGCCCCCTCTGGCCCGGATAACGGCGGTGACCAGTCGTGGAAGAGAGTCTACCAGTCCCCGGAACACAACCACAGACACTGCAAGCCATGCCGCTTCCACTGCACTCCATAACGATGCTGCATTTACCAGTTGTGTTAGTGACGACCTGACAGATCGTTCGATGACGTCCCACTAATGTTCAATGGGATTACAATCCGGAGAACGTGGAGGCCAAATCAGTGTCGTGAAGTCGGTAGCATGTTCCTCCAGCCACTGCCGTGTCACAAGGGCCGTATGTGTATGCGCATTATCTTTCTGGAAGATGCCGTCACCTGCGGAGTAAAAACAGTTCATGAAGAGGTGCAGGTGGTCCCCAAGGAGATCGATGTAAGAAATAGCACGCAGAGTGGATGTCACATGCCACAAGAAAACATCCCAGACCAATAGGAAGCCTTCACCTGCCTGAGTGGTCCCCACTTGACAAGCGGGGTCCATGGCTTCGTGTGGCCTGCACCAGGCACATACACGACCATCGGTCCGATACAATTGAAACCGTGACTCGTCGGACCAGACAACCCTTCGCTAGTCCTCAGTCGCTAGTCCTCATCGATACAATGTCGATGTTGGTTGGCCCAGGCTAGGCGTTGCCGATGATGTGCAGCTGTCAAGAGGGCACCCGTCGTGGCCTCCTGCTCCCAAAGCCTGCAACTGCCAAGTTCGCCGAATTGTCGTCACGGACACAGTTGTGGGACGTCCCTGGTTGTACCGCATGGTGATTTTAACTGCTGTCGCCCTTCGGTCAACAGTTGCAAGCCAGGTGACCTGGCGAACACCTCTGGCATCAATGAGGCATGTGCGGCCCGTCCGATGTCCGATATGGGTTGTAACCCCTCGTTGGGTGTACTCTCGATAGACCCCTTGCAACGGTTATGCGGGAAAATTGCAGGGTGTTGGCTACATCTGATATTGAGGCACCCATCCGTCTGGCACCAACAATCATTCCCAGTTCAAATGTGGATCGCTCTCGGCATGCTGCCATTTCTGCAGCTAGTATTTTGCTCACAATGATTGTGTGATATCAAGGAAGTCTGTGCACCTGCATTCCGAGAATGGAAGCAGCGGGATATGTCCCATTACGGACAAGGAACCTGATTGGATGGGTGTGCCATGACGTTTGGTGAGTGAGTGTATATGAATCGCCTTTATTAATGTTAATGATATAAATAAAATATATACACTGAAGAGTCAAAACATTATGACCATCCCCACATTGTGAATGAACTCGTCTGGGTCACGTGGAAGGCACGTAATTAAGTGGGAATGGTATTTAACTGCTGCTGGAGAAGATGAGGAATCGGTCTTGCACTCAATAATGCTGATCTAAGCGAATTTGATAGAGGGCAGATTGTAAAGGCCCGAAGACTAGGAACGAGTATCTCCGAAACTGCACGACTGGTAGATTGTTCACGATCTGCCGTTGTTAGTATTTATGCAAAGTGGATAAATGACGGTGAAACCAGCAGTAGACGCCAAGGTGTTGGACCCCCACGCGTCATGAAAGAAAAAGGACGTCGGAGACTGTCCCGCTTGTAAAGCAAGATCGGCGCCAGACAGTTCCAAGTGCAAGTGTTCCCGAATCGGAACACACAGTTCAGCGGACACTGTTGGATATGGGACTGTGCAGCAGACGTTTCACTCGTGTGCCTCTGTTGACCAAGCGTCATTGTCAACTACGCCTACAGTGGGCCCGGAAACATCGAGACTGGAGCATGGATAAGTGGAAGAGAGTTGCCTGATCGGATCAATCACGACTTCTTATCACGTCGATAGTCGTGTCAGGGTATGCCGACTTCCAGGCGAAGAGTTGCTCCCCCCCTCCCTTGTACAGCAGGTCATACACAGGCTGGTGGTGGCGGTATTATGCTTTGGGGGACGTTCTCATGGGCGGCTCTGGGACCCTTAGTTGTGGTAGAACGGACCATGAAAGCTGTGGACTACCTGAACATCACTGCGGACCAGTTGCACCTTTACATGGCGTCTGTCTTTCCAAATGGAAATGGAATCTTCCAGCAGGACAACGCCCCATTTTAACAAGGCTCGAATTGTGTTGGAGTGGTTCGAGGAGCAAAAGGATGAATTCCAATTAATGTCCTGGCCACCTAACTCGCCGGATCTTAATCCGATATCACACATTTGGGATGTCATGGAGCGGCAGCTCAGAGCTCAAACATCCCCATGTGGGAATATCTCGACTTTGCGTGACCGCTGCTTAGACAGTTGGTACAATCTGTCTCCAGTCATCTACCAAGAACTTGTGGCATATGCTAAGGCGAGTTGCAGCTGTTTTGCAGGCCAAAGGTGGCGCAACGCGTTATTGAGTAGGTGGTCATAATGCTTTGGCTCTTCAGTGTAAGTTCTGATGAAAGTAAACTTGTTGAGGAATGGAAGAAACTGCATCTTGTAGATAGACTGACGGAAGACGGGTGAAATACAGATTGAATACAGAAGAAATGTTGAACAAGGCACAGATATTGTAGGAAGGAAGGTGGTACAGTTGGAAGACAGAAGAAATTTTGACAGAAGAAGAGATAGAAACGTTGAACAGGGCACTGGTATGCATGTAGAAAGATGTAGATGTCTTGATGATGTAAAGATACGGTTCAAAATTGGGAATTTAAGAAATAATAAAATTTCTCTATAATATAGCATTTAGTTAGCTTAATTTACTCTATGGATGACAGGATACTTGTGCGGTCAGTGATTGAAAATAAATCCATCAACAAATGTGAATACAAAAGTGAAATTTCTTTTGTTTTGTGATAACTGATAATTATACACTGTCATATCACTGAATTATGACCACCCGTCATGGGAGTAGCCACCCTTCGCCGCTATAACTGCTGCTAGGCGTCGTGGCATGGACGCAAGAAGTGCGCGGTATGTGTCCGATTTTATGGTAGTTCATTCCACTTGAAGCGCTGTCCACAGAGCTTCGAGAGTCATAGGTGGAGGGTCCAGCTGCCGTACATGGCGATCAAGGTGCTCCCACAGGTGTTCGATTGGATTGATGTCCGGCGAATTAGCGGGCCAAGGGAGCACTCGAAAGTCAGTAGAGTGTTCCTCGAACCACTCCAGAAGGAGACGTGCCTTCAGGCAGGGTGCATTGTCCAGCAGGAACACACCATCACATTGGGGGAACATCGTGAACATGTATGGGTGCACTTGGTCCGCTACTATTGACAGATAGCCACAGGCATTCAAATTGCCCTCTAGACGAATCAGTGGACCTAACTGCTCCCAACGGAAGATCCCCCACACAAGCACACTACCCCCACCATTCTGTTTTCGGTCCACAATAGCCTCCTGCAGTGTCTTTTCATGGCGTTCACGACGCGCTCGCCATCGCCCGTCAATCTTATGGAGCAAAAACCTTGACTCCTCGGAGAAGGCGACCTTAGCCCACTCGTCTCTGGTCCTATGGCGATGCTCACGTGCAAAGTCTAGGCGTCGTTGACGATGACCCCTGGTCAACATGGGTGCAGCAACCATGCGTCGACTGTTCGGGCCCATCCGTAGCAGGGTGGTTCAACGGTAATGTCGGATACACGTCTGTTGGCACCACTGTTGAATCTGGTCAGTTGATGGACTGTGGCTCTCCTGTCACCTTTTACGAGTCGTAGTAGGCGCCGCTCACCCCGTTGGTCGATGGCTCGTGATCCTTTACAGTGATGGCGTTGGGACGCGATTTCTGTCCCTGCTGTCCACTCTTTGTATACCTTCACTATAGGAGCCCGTGAACAGTTCACAAATCGCGCCGTTTCGGAGATGGTGCCACCCTTGCTGCAATAGCCTATTACCATCCCTTTTTAGATGTCCGCTAAATCCGGACGTTTACCCATCTTGAGGCTCGTGCACCCGCCGTTTAATGCACCAGCTTTAAAGCTTTCTCAGCCTGTTATGCAAATTTTGCAATGTGTAATCGTTGTTGGGGCGAACCATGCGTGTGCCATGAAGGGGTGCTGGTCATAATTCATTGATATGACAGTGTATATTGTTAAATTAAACACTAGACAATGTTTAAACCAAATAGCGTTGAGTAGTATACTTTTTTTAAAAGAAAACTCCTTGCTGAAAGTGGATATTTTCTTCCGGTCCCGAAGCTGTCCACTTATGGAGGTTCGACTGCATAATTATTTAAACAGGAATTTTTAAGGATTCTGCTAACGACTGGTGGGATGATGAAGAAGACGAAGATCACACACTGAGTGCTGAAAATCCATTCAAATCCCATTCAAGAAAATTAAAAACTGTTTTATTAATTTTCGATTATGTTAAATGCATGTTACTTTAAAATTATGTTAAATATGATATTTCTAAAATCGAGCTAAATTCATGTTATTTTTAAAAGAAGGATTATAATATTTCATACCGAAATAACGGTTTTCTTTTTAAATTTGTCTGTTAAGATTAAAATAAGATAAGCTCAAGCAATTATTTATAATTGTGTGATTAATTTAATAGGTCGATTTTTATTAATGGTTATAGATCATAAAATCCATAAATGAACCAAACACTTTTGAATTCAAAGTTGAATCTCTTTATAAGCATAGAACGAGAATCAAGAGCAGCATTGCTTTAATGTTTAAGCATTATACTCGTACAATTTGGTATTTCAATGAAAAAGCCATAAAAATTAATCTGTAAATAAAATGAAAAAATTATGATGGAATTGGATAAATAAATACAAATAAATAAAATAATATAACTAATATAAGAATACATTAATTAAAGATAAATAAATACAAAAAATAAAATAATATAAATACATAAATTAATAAAATAAAATCTTTTAAAATACGAGATTTAAAATAAAAAATCTCTCGTAACAATTAAATTTAATCATTGCTCTGAAGACAAATGCGACAACGAAAATCTAACAATATGAAATAAAATTCATCGTTTCAACAATGGTCTTGAGCAAGAGCCGTACTCCCCTTTTTCTGTAAATCGAGCATTCCACTCAGGGCTCTAAATCTTGCGGTACAACTATACATTCAACCAATTTTGAATAGCGTTAATTTTACTTCCTATTCATTCATGAAAAGTCATTCCAAGTCGTTTGATATATTACATACACCATCTTAGCATTGAAAATTTCCTATGATCCCTGTTGATACCACTAAACTACGTACCTTTGAACCAGTTTTGACTAGCATTAATTTTATGTTATATTCACGCACACGTCATACCAAGCAGTTTGATATATTACACGGCATATCTTAGCATTGAAAGTTTCCAAAAGGCCATAATGGTACCACTAAAACACGCACTATTGAACCAGTTTTGACTAACATTAATTTTACGTCATCTACATTCTTGACACGGCATTCCAAGATGTTTCGTATATTACATGCCATATCTTAACATTAAAAGTTTCCAATCTGCCGTATTGGTACCACTAAAACAAGTACCATTGAATCAATTTTGACTGGCATTATTTTATTCATATGCATTCATGATACGTCATTCCAAACTGTTTGATATGCTACATACCACATTTTATTTATTTTATTTTATTTTATTTCAAATTTTACATCCTAAATGGTACATAATCTCATAAAATACATCAAAAAATCATTAACAGAGTAGCAATACGTTACATAACAGTTCATATTTCATGCGATATTGCATTTTGTATTAGCCTAGTAACATGATGTTTGTGATTACTACATTGCTTTAAATTACAATTAAGGATTTGATCTCAAACTTCAAACGATAGCAAATTCCAGCTGGAAATTGTGTTATATGGAAAAAAGGCATCTAAAAATTTGGTGACAGTAGCTTTAGTTCTCAAATTAAATTTTTGGGTAGTCCGAGTGGCGCTAGAATTGACCAGCCTGTCTTTCACATAATGCAAAGGATGTCTGCTCTCCGTAAGCGCTTTGTAAAGTTCCTTAAGCCGAATCTCTTTTATTTTGTAGTTTAACGATGGATTGCTATATTTTTGATAAATCTCAGACATTGAACAATACTTCGGTAAGCCTAGCGCTGCCCGTACGACATTGTTGTATGCTATTGAAACCACTGCCTACTTGATACTAACTGCCTGTCCACTGAGGCAGAAAACAATGGAAAAAAGTCAGCCAGAGGATAGGGAGAAAACGTGGCTCCCTCTGACGTTTATTTACGATACCTGCATAAAACTGTATATATATTTTTATAACAAATTGATATTACTTTATCAGCTTTAATTTGAAATAAAAAATTAAAACTACAATTTGAAGGTTTAATACGGATTATTCATGAATTAAGGAATGTGTTTTTGCAATCATTTTAAATACAAAGTAATATTTTTAATTATAATTTTAATATTTTTCTCAATAGAAGTTTATTGCATAGAGTTTCTTTCCTCGTTCAAATCCGTTGACAGAAAAGATGAATTTGTTAGTAAAATTTTTAAAATCCTGTGTAAAAACAACTTTTTAATTTCAGTCATGTTTTTCCTCGCCTCATCCTCTATGGCTTAGGCTTTCTAGTTCTCGAGTCTGCCTGGTCGTGGGTTCGAATCCCGCCGTGGTCATGGATGTTTGTGTTTGTCCTGGGCTGCGTACAGATAAAACTTGTGTAAAAGGCACAAAATGACCTTAATAGTCGACGCCAAAATTTCTAGTACACTAACCAACCAACCAAGCTCGCCTCATCCAGATCTAAACCATTGAATGTCATTTATAGATGGCATTAGCTGCTCCATCAAAGTTTTGAGAGTTTTTGATTTTTTTTGTTTCACATAATCATCAATTAAACTAATTAAAGAAAAAAATTTAAGATTTGGGTAAAAAAAAGGCCACCGCTGTCTTGAAATTCAATGAAAACTGATGCCTGATGTTGATTCTGTTCGCATCAAATTCATGACTGCAAATTCATGCATGAGGCGTCAATTCAAGCTGTGCGATATAATACATGCCAAATCTTAGCATTGAATATATCAATGGACCATAATGGTACAACTAAATCATGTACCACTGAACCAATTTTGACTGATTTTCACCAACAAGGAAAATCATTACGTGTCTTCACTTAGTTTTCCTTCTTTGTGCCCTATGGAATGGCAAAGAGAGAAAAGCATTGATCAGTGCACAGGCCATTTATACAGGGTGAATACAAAAGTCTGAACCCCCCTTTTATTTTTTGAACCGAAGCAGATATGTCAATTTTGATGAATCCAATGAACAGGAAGTTGTGGGTGGCCTATCCCATGGTGCACTTTTCATCATCCCAAATATGCAAATTAGCACATATTCAAAATTTATCTCAAAAACCGTAAGGGATAGAGAAAATAACAAATTGCAAACTTGTTCATCATAAAAAAACAAACAAAACAAAAAAAAATCATCCAAATCGGACCAACCAATCACCCACAATCACGTGATAATAGTTTTTTTTCTCTACCCCTTACGGTTTTTGAGATAAATTTTGAATGTGTCCTAATTTGCATATTTGGGATGATGAAAAATGCTACATGGGATAGGCCACCCACAACTTCCTATTCATTGGATTCATCAAAATTGACATATCTGCTTCGGTTCAAAAAATAAAAAGGGGGTTCAGACTTTTGTATTCACCCTGTACATGGAATGGTATAGTGAAAAACATGGTCTCCTCTGGTATTAGTGACTTTTTGAAGTAACTCAGATTTTTTTAACCTACGAACTTACGATGTCGTTTTGCGTTTTGCTTAAGTTGTCGAATGGCGAAAACGGAAGTCGAAAATTCGGTATCGTTCGAACGCTACGGCACTAATAGACAGACGGATGAACGCACATTGTGAAAACATAGGTACCTATCGATTCTAATAATTACTCGAGTAAGTGATCAGTACTACAGAGAACAACTTGTATAGCCTTGTGCTGTAACAGTAAAAAACTGTAAGGATAAACAGATCTTTCACCGCATCTTGAATGGGGCCCATATGAACTATCGCGATTGGAGAAACTTGGCCTTGTCTGGTGAATTACGACATCTTTTATATATTTTCTGCAGATTCGGCGTTTGCTATATTTAAATTGTAATTTTCTGTTTTAAAACTAAACAGCACTTCTTAAGAAAGTTAAATCTAATGGTGTTTTCTAATGAGAAAATTTTTCAACTCTATTTTATTAATTACCATTCCTGAATTCTTTTTTACGTGAATGATCTTTTTTCATTAAAACGCTTCCAAGAGAAAGGATTGTTTATTTTTCAAACTCCAGTTTCTCTATGAATAAGCGACCGAGTTAGCATAGAATTTTTAGATTTAAAAAGACAGTGGGATCTCAGTTTCTTTTTTACTCTACAAACATTCCATTAATTTTTTAGAATATAAATTAAGTCCTCGCATCTTTGTATCATTATTCAAAAAACCAAAACATTTTTCAGAGGAAGAAGTGATTATTAAGACTCTTTCATAAGAATTTTTAAAACATATACTAGAAAACAAATAAAATATGAAAAAGTAAGGCATCTGTTCTCATGAAAGCGCCGGATTCCAAACTTGATATTGCATACATATAGTCTACAGCTATTTCAAATTACATATTAAAAAAAAGTTGTGTCCCAATAACAATTGATCAAAATGTAAATTGGTGCGCATACATTTCTGACTATTGGTATTGGATTTCTTAAAAAAAAAAATTTAGTTCAAAATTTTTCCGCTAGGATTTCTTACAGGAAAAAATTTATTTCCCACTTTCAGGATGCCATTAACAGATGATGCTGTATCACTCGTTCTGATAATTATTCGTTGCTCTCTTTATGGATAGACATCTTGGATTCGCAAACCTACTTTATGCTTGCTTAATCCTTATTCTCTTTTTTAAGTTGAGAAGTAATTCTTTCAATCGAGAGTAATTCAGCCTATCAGGGGATTGGCCTACTGCGGTTTACCTCAATTCCACCAGATGTTAGAAAAAGGACAATCACAAACAACCATGGCCTGTTTCGCAGGATTCGAACCCGCAACACCCTGATCTCGAGAGCCTTACTGCTCTCGGCAGCAGAACCAGCTAAACTTTCGGTATATAGAAGTAAGGGATAATGGCAATTGCAGATAAATCACAATAAAAATAAAAGTGCATACTCCAAGTACATCATTTTTATATACAGAGTGATTTAGAACTTATCTTACAGAAGAATATGGCAAATAGACGAAACTAAAATAAACATTTTTATTAAGCAATATGTGTCGAATCTCGCACTAGTAAGGCGCTACTGTTGTTTCAGTGTTTTGACTGTTTGCCATTGTCTGTTGTTTTTAGAATCATTGAAAGCTGAGTCAACAAAGAGCCAACAATGAAAAATGGAACGTTACATTTGGTGTATAGTACCGTGAATCAACAGGGAAGAATAGCTGCGGAGCGGTTTCTTCACGCAGAAATCCCGCTCACACCATATTCCCAACAACTTGACCAACGGCTTTTCGAGACGGGGTCATTGCGTCCAAACACGCCGACTTCGTTCTGTGACACACGTAATGTGGAGGAAGACATTCTTCATGCAGCCAGTGATGAACCTTCCATCAGCACACGTGCAATTGTACATCATGTTGATTTAAGTCAGAACTCGGTGTGGGGAGATTCCTCACGAGCTGCTGTTATACCCCTTTCATCCGCAACATGTTCAGCCTCTTAACCAGAATGATTATCCACCAAGACCAGTTACATGAGTGGTTTTTGCATCAAAGTGTAAGTTGTGTGTTATTCACTGACAGGGAATGGTATTTTTAACACACATAATCAGCACATTTGTGATCAGGTAATCTCATGTACCATTGCAGTTCGATCTCATCAGGTGTGATTTTTCTTTAAATAGCCTATTTGGTGTGTTGCATTATTATTGACACGCTAAACCGCTTAACGGAAGCATATTACAGAGAATGTTTGGTAAACACACTGCCCGTTTGGTAGGAACAGTTAAAGTACGCGCCAGGATGTGGTTCCAGCATGATGGAGCTCCTGCGCACTTCAGTCTTCTGGTAGGCAACATTTGACGGAAACATATGGTGAGAGATGGATAGGTTATCAGGGTGTCTCATGGCCAGCGAGATTGCCCGATTTAAAATTGCTTGATTTCTTCTTGTGGGAACACATGAAGACCCTCGAATATGCTACACATGCGGATCATGTCGATGTTCTTCTTCCACGGATTGTTGACATCTGTAACACTATACGTACTACATTTAGCATATTTGAACGGGCTACAAGTAGGAGAGCGAAAAGTTCAAAACTAAACGAAAACGAAAAATTTCTATATGACCCGAATGTTCACTAGGAATTCACACAGGAAACATGTTGCACGCAAATTCTTCTGAGGTATTCCATCCAGAGCATCTAGAGGAGACAAGAAGTCCTCACATGTCGCAAGAAATGCAGAGGTACAATATTTATCATCGCCCAAAATCCACACAGATGCAGCATTACCCACATCACCAAAATTATAATGTTGACTTTCTTCTGCATCAGACCGAATGAGTGCCATTAACCCAAAAGCAAGCAATTTGTAGAAGTAAAAACAAAATAACTATCAAGGCTGCATTGAAAATAAATGTGCACTTAAACATTACACACATCATAGTACAGTTTATGATAAAAAGCCTTTCATACGTAAGTGAATTGGTAATCTTATCGTTGTTCAAAGAAGTTAATTTCTTAGAAATAAAGACAGTGAATACAACTTGGCACCAGTGCAGCCAAACAAATAATGATGCAGTGATTACTCAAACGATGATGAGAAAGTAGCATGTGCTGGAGTGTTTATACTAAAAAGTAGACGCGGAAATACTCTGGTGAATGGCATCACCTGCTGACCGGCATTAACTATGAGGATATCGCATTACGCGATACACAAACAGAGCAGTGTTTTCTAGGGAAATGTCAAGCTTGCCCAATGTATGTTGATTTAGAGGAAACACTATCTTCACACTTTTCAAGAAATTTATTGAGGAGATTACTATTATACAATGGGTACAATCAGATCGTTGATCCTTCTCCCCTACTTGTATGTTCTTGATTCGCCGTTGGTCCCTATCCTAGATTACTTTGTAACAATCATTTTCCATGAACATACACTGATATGCCAAAAACATGAGTGTATCGAATGCAAATTTTCAGGTGAGGCTTACATCGCGTAAAAGGCGTATAAATAATCAGAACGGTTTCAATGCTGTCAATGTAACGTGATTTTGGATACACTGTGACGGCAAAGGGTTATATTCCATCCTTTCCCATCACATATTTTTTCCAGTTATTCTTTTTCACGTATTGTTGACAGTGGATTATTTTTAACATGATAATGTTTTAAGGCTGGACATCATTCTACAAAAAACGTGATGCAAAAACGGCACCATAAAACGTTACGGAAACAGATTTGCATTGCTGTTGCACGTTTAAGCATTGGTGGCGCAGGCTTGAAGCACACGCCGAAACTAAAAAGTCACCCGACCATTGTTTTCTGGGCAACAATTTTTATTTAAATAATTACTACAGAGATATTATGAAATATATTGAAAGTGTGGTAACAGATAGCGCCATTATTCTTCGCTGTCTTACATAGCAAATTCGTGTAATGGCCTAACGTTTTGCTTTCAGTGTTTTGAATGAAGACAAATAAACCCTAGTATATTGAAATAAACTCTTTTCCATTAAAAATATATATTATTACTCACTATTTAATTCATAATTTATTATTTTGAAACATTTAGATTTTTTGATGCTTTTTGAAGTTTTCATCTTATTGGGATGTTTGGTGGTCTGTTTAAGGGGGTATTATAGAGGTCAAGGTAAACATAAAAAGTCGTATTAACATGGGTCCAAGAAATGTTCAAAGTGGTCTCCTTGAGCCTGAATGCAAGCAGTGACGTCAGCACACTCTGCGGACGTCAATCAATTCATGATGTTATGATAGTTTGCTACAATTGTCTACGTATGAATGCCCAGAGATATGCCGATTTCCTGGAAAACAGACTGCATGAATTCTTAGAAGATACTCCTCTTGCAATCTGCCAACAGATGTGGTTCCAACACGATGGGGCCCCCACCTCATATTGGTAGAGTTTCTACTGAATGGCTTAACATGCACTTCCCTAACAAATGGATTGGGCGCAATGGGCCCATAGCATGGCCACCTCACTCACCGGGCCTTAATCCACTGGATTTCTATCTGTGAGGACATTTGAAACAAATGGTGTTCAGTGTGCAGATAGACACACGGGCACAATTTTTGGCCAGAATAATAGCATCGGCTGACGACGTTAGACGTGGTCATGAGGTAATGACAAACGTGTATGAGTCACTTATTCGACGATGCAATGTCCGCATTCAGGCTCAAGGAGGCCACTTTCAACATTTCTTGTAACTTGAAAAGAAATAAAAATTGGACCCATGTTAATAGGAATTTTTTGTTTACCTTGACCTCTATAATACCCCTTTAAATTGTTTTACACACGATTTGAATCATCTTGTATAATTCCATGTATAATTGGCTTGTATATTGATCAATGCTTTTCTCTCTTTGCCATTCGAATGCTAGGCAGAGAAATGACTTGTGAAATAAGTGAAGACACGTAATGGTCTTACTTGGTGGTCAAAATTAGTCAAAATTCCTTCAATGATACGTGTTGTAATGTTACTTTCAATGTTAAAATATAGCATGCAATATATCAAACAACTTGTAATAATATATGGTAATCAACACGTGTCATGAATTTACGTGCCAATATAACGTAAAATTAATGTAAGTCGAAACTTGATTAAATGGTACGTGTTGTAATGATACCAGTACAGTACCATTGGAATATTTCAATGGTAAAATATGACATGTAATACATCAAACAGCTTGGAATGACGTTTCATGAATAAACATGTTGTAAAATTAATGCAAGTCAATATTTGTTCAATGATACGTGTTTTAATGTGCTACCAATATGATACAGTTGAGAACTTTCAATGATAAGACATACAATGTAATATATCAAACAACCTGGAATGGTGTGTCGTGGATGAGTATAACGAGAAATTAATGAACGTCGAAATTAGTTCAGTGATACATATTTTAACGATACCATTATCGTAACACTGGAAACTTTCTATGCTAAAATATGACATGTAATTACTTACGCCTTACATTATATCACGGAATCCACATAGCATCAAGGATTGCGATGACACCGTCGGTCGCTTTCGCACCCGATTCATCTATTCATCGGCGTGGAAGGCGAGCCGACGCAATACGTGTCGTCAACTACGTAGAGCGAATCAGAGAGAAGCTCCACGTTGCCGCGAAGATGATCGAAGAAGAAAGCCAGAAGTCAGCGAAGGAAGCCGAGGGTTACGACGAGAGGTATTAACCCCGGCCAGTCATCAAAACCAGCGGAAAATCTCTTCTAGCGATAGCAAGAGAGCGAGAGAATGGAGCGGCGGAATCTCCAGTGAGCCCGCTAAACAAGGACGGGCGCGAGCGTAGCCAGCACGAGAGAGTCGTCGGCGAGCTTCACTATGGCGACGTCGTTCTTGGATTATGTCAGAAAGGTGAGCGTGCGTTGTAGTTGGCATCTCTGTTTCTTTTCTTCCAACCGACTGAAAGACTGAAACTATTATTTATCAATTTCGTAATAACCAAGTTCCAAGTGTTTCATAATATTTCTTTGGCGATTGCGGTCGTGGAGTTAAGTAGTTACGAACTTGGTTTTTCTTCGCAAATAAGAGGGTTCGGGCTTACGCCATATATATCTCAACAATTGGGATTTATCCTATTAGCATAAGGATAGAGTACACGAATTTTAAACAATTGTCTTACGCACCTTGAGTGGAAAAAAGCTCGGTCTTTTTGGTCCGAACAATATTGACTGCTCGAAGGAGTCAATGAATCTTTACTTACCATATCTAAATTGTCCTATTTCCTAGTGCGACTTATATCAATTTACGAGGTGATTCCCAGTGGACCGATGACAAGGCTTATCTACGTTTTCAATCTGTCGTATCTACGGTGTTATCAATAATTCCCTGGCTAATACGTATCCTGTATTTTTTCAACGAGTGATTCTGCATAAGAAGGTGGTTTACTTCACGAATACAACGAGTAATGTGTTTGTGCTTGTGATATTTTGCTTCTGGGTCCACGTTTAGTGCTACAAGTGCTTAGGTCTATTAACGTGGAATGAGCGGTTCATTATTATCACAAACCGTAGTAGAATGCGAAAGTGATTGATTCATTTTACCACGTTGAACATTAATTATTGTTCAAGTGGTTTCTTACTTAGCCCTTTAAGCTATTATTTGCATTTCTACGGCTTCGCTTTTTAATAACTGTTTTAATTTGGACATTCTCAGCTATGTCGACGATAACTTCCTGTTTGCCTCTTTCCCCCCGGATGAAGAGGAAACTACTAGGATGCCCCAGCAAGATCTCATTTATTTATCAAAATGGTAAAAGTCGAGGCCTGAGACTCAATGCGTCAAAAACCAACGGATTGATTGTTTCTAAAGACCTGGGCATTCCATTCGATTCTCACGTCCGTTTCAAATGATTTAATAGTTCACCTTATTACTTTCTTACATCGGAAGAACTTTTTAGTGAAGCGGTTGAGAACTCGTTATCAATTTCGCTAATTTGTCCTAAATATCTGCGTTATTGTGACTTTCGTTGCTTATGGGGCGTCATTTTGGTCCTCGACCTCAACGTCAAGCCTTAAAAGGCTGAACGTCGCTTATAATAAAATCATTCGAACCGCTTTTAAACTGACCAGGATCGATTCGGTGACGTCCTCCTGATCACATTATAATCTTCCCACTGTTATGTCCATCAGCAAGGTCGCTTTGACGTCCGAAGTTGCTGACGCGCTACGAATTGAAAATCATTCATTCTCCTACGTTAAAGTTTTATAAAAATCTGATAACAGTATTCGACCTACTCGGAGATTTTTGTTCGTGGATCCTATTAAGAGTTAGCTTTCATGTCGAAAACTTTTCCTTTTAATGCCATATTGCTGTGGAATGATCTGCTTTTAGTATCCGTAGCACTACGAGAGTGAGCTTCCCCCAACTGCTTGACCACCTGCGTACATTTTAGGAGACGTCTATGTCTGCACTATTTAAAATATCAATAACTTTGAAGTTACCACTATTTGTGTGTTTCTCTATTTTGCTTTAATGCTTTTTGACCGTGGCCTTGCTTTTTCTTGCCGTTTTTGCGTTTTTTTTCACCGCTTCCGCCGTTTGACTGGCAACTAGTCCAGTGTTAACCGATTTCTATTTTTTAGTTTTTATATATATTAACTCCCATAGGAGTGATCGCACAATAATAATTTTTGAGCGTTCTCGCATATCATCGCCTGAGTTAATTTCAACAAATTCTTCTGAGCTTTATTCAAAAAGAACAGAATTTATTTATTAATTAATATGATGTTAATGGCGACACCTAGAATTGATCTTTGACTAAGTCTCACAAGAACAAATCACAGTGCTTGAAATCGGGAGAGTGGCCTTGCAACCACAGCACAGCACTGCTACACGCCTGAGTCATATATGCAATGCTCTTCGAGCATAAAAATAGAAAGTATTTTTCCACTCAAACGTGGAATCTGCGATTCGCAGGAATATTCGAATAAAATTATGTGGATGTCTGGCGCAGGTGTACACTTCATAATGTTGATATGTTCCAAAGCCGTATTACATAAAATACGAAACCAGTGGGTTTTTTTTTTTTGGTTTTTTTTTTGGAATCATTTTGTATACTGCATTTTTACAGGTAATAAAAATTCTTTTATATGTATAAATCAAAAGATGAATTTCTGAACCAACAAATTTAATCTACTCTATTAGGAAATCTCCGATTGACAAATCTTCTTCAAAAGTATATTTATATTATATTTATATTTCTTTTCAAATATTAAAGTTATTTTATAAAATTATTAAAAAATTGAGTAGTAGTACCATTACTTAAATTCTGAAAACAATGATGCAGCAAATCGACGCTTTTCAATGAGATGCCCTAATGTATACGATTATTGTTTCCAATAATTTGACATTCGTAATTCGATAAGTTACGGGCAATAGCTAGCTTTAAAATGACATCTGTTCATGAAGTTTTGTCACATATATTCTTGCATTTGAATAACTATATGGACGGAAAATATTAATGCTTTAAACGAGAACACCACCTATTAGACCGAACGCAGCCGCTTTATTAATTTTGCATTCACTTCCAACGGTGAATTGAACTTGTTTGCAAATATCAAAAGAGCTCAGCCGATAGCGAATTGATAATCGGCTGTCACTGTAACTTGTTCGGCAAATATTTTTCTTTCCTTTTCAATTCAAACGAAATATCAACATTGGTAAATTAATAACTTATTTCATTATCTATTCTATTTGAAACGCAATCAAATATTTTCCGGGAAAGATTGTTCGTTCCATTCAATGAGAAGTTTCCAGGAGAAAGTCATTTTCTGCGCTAAAGCTTTTGCCTGGGCATAGAATGTTTCATCTTTTCATGCTCCAGTAAAAGTCTTTATTTAATTCTTACTTATAAATCAATCTTAAGACCTTCAACATAGTTCCCTTGAGACCATACTTCAACTGAGAAGCTGCTTCCACTCCTCATAGCAGTGCTGGAAGTCGTGAGGTGTAAGCACTTTCAGTCGGTCGTCACGGCGTTATGAATTATATCCACAGAGGCAAAATATAGTCCTTTGAGGTAACGTTTCCTCGTCCCAACTTGTGACGGAGGAAAAAGTCACATGGCGCAAGATCAGATGAGTAGGGAGGGTAAGATACCAGTGAAATTGTGACAAGGTGCATTGTCCTGATGCAGCATCCCAACGCTTGGTCTCACTCGAAGAAATTTTCCTCAGTTCTTAGTTTTCAGTTCGAATTTTACAATTCTGAGGCATACATTTCCGTAACACACTAAAGAAACACTTTTCACGCGAACATTTCATATCAATAATGCAGCGACAGTATGAAGTTGAAAATTACACTGAAGATCGAGCAGATGTTTGTCTACACTTACATTCGGAGAAAATGCCTCCTGAACAGTGTTGCCAGATTTAGTAAAAATTTTAAAGTCCTTGTCCTTTGTTGGACATTGTTAAACAATGAACAAAACAATGAAAACAAGAACAAAGCGCTTTAAAAAATTACTAAATCTGGCAACACTGCTCCTGAGTTACCAGATAGCAATCTTTATTAAATAACTTCCAATATTCCTTTTTAAACAGGCTTCTTATTCAATAGGTTAGTAAAAACTGTGGAATGAACAACCAAAAAGGGGGGGAACCTCTAATTCATAAGGAGAATTGAATTCAGGACTGTAAGGGGGTTGGGGAACGTTGCAACGCCGTTTTGCTTCAGGTGCGAGGGCGTTGCGAACTACAGTCATGTCAGGGAAAAATTGTTCCCGATAAAGTTTCTACTAACTCTGCATTGTGGCCCAAACGGGCATACCATATGTCAAGATGGTACGAACAAAGACCTTATAGAGTAGTAGTTTATTAGGAGCTTTAGTATAAAAGCTACTTATAAGGATGCGCCCTTGCTCTGTACGATTATCCGGCCGTCCGTCTGCCGTTTGCACGATAACTTGAAAACGGATTAACTTTTTTAAATTCTGTTTTCAGAAATATGACCATCAAAGTCTTAGCTCGGCCGTATCAACTGTTCAGAATTTTTCGTGGACCCCTTCAAGTCGAATTCACGTGCTAAAACAGTGAGTGTAAAGAATTCAAAGATACTGGCATGTCGAATAACAATCGATTTGTCAAGAAGGAATATATTGTTACTTTCTGTTCATCTATTAGGCATTATTGACATCGGCACGCGCACGTGAAATAGCTTTGTCGACGCACGATTGCTCAAGTGCTCATAATCTATAAGCTTATTATTAAGTAGCGGGAAAATGGAGTTACCTATTGGGTTTATTTTACACACGATTTGAATCACCCTTCATCATTCTACATTTTTTGAGGTAGAAGGTTGAAATTCGAAATGTAGCTTACTATGGTGCATGTGCACCTTCACTATATAGTTTGCTTTTGATTAACCCACTAAGATCGGAGCTTTGGGGGTGAAAATTAGAGGGGACCAAAGGTCTAGGTGTATTTATGCATAAAAAGGAGTGAAATTCGGTACGCAGATTCCTATAAGCAAAATCTCCATTATATGAAGATTTTTTTTCCCGAGGTATCCATGCTTTCTCGACTCGATGGCGGAATGCATCAAAAAGATGGGGACTGCATTGAAAAATAGTATACCAACTCTGTCTGTAATAAAAGAACTGTAAAAAAAATATTTCTGGTTTTCATTTGACCGACCCTCGTAAGTAGAAAAAGAATGGACCTACTTAATGGTTTTATAATGTCAGTCCGTCCCTTTCATAATTTCTTCATTTTTTTGAGGTAGAAGGTAGAAATTCGGAATGTAGCTTACTATGGGCATGTCCATCTGCACTATTTAGTTTGGTTTTGATTAGTATACGGGGGTGGGATTCAGAAAGGGCAGCATATCTATATGCTATTTAGGTACGTAAAGGCGTAAAATCCAGTATCCAGATTTCTTTAGGCAAGATCTACATTACTATGACGTTTAAGCCCAATTGTTCCAATTTGCGGGGGTGGCAGTCACTTGGTCCTTAGAACTATGGCAACATATGTCATGTGATATATCATACGTTTGGAAATGATGAGAAAGGAAAGAAGATACGAGTTCTTTTTTAACATTTTTTACATATTACGTTCGAGAAAATCAATTTATTGATTAAAAAAAACTTGGGTAGTGGTAAAAAGTGCAGATGAAGGGGGAAAAATAGATGACTTGCCTTATCCTACTCGGGAGGCGGGGGGGTGGATTAATTTCTTTTTAATAAACTTGTAAATGTATTTCTGCTTCACTGCTAAAGCTCCTCCCTGGAATGTTTACAAGATTTTATTATCGATATCTAGAACACAGTTCCGGCCCAGCAGAGCAATCAAGCTAAACTTGGCTCTCCTGGCCTTATTCAATGCATAAGTTGCGTGCGGAGTCCAGGTAAGTTTAGAGTCAATAACGGCACCAAGATATTAATAATTTCAACCCAATCCAGTTTTTACCATACAGTACGTATTAGAAAATCTAAAGCTCTTTCTCTTCTAGATGAAAAACGTAGCCTTGCATTTGTCATTCACATTCCTTTAGAGCCTTCAGTAGTCAAGAGACTGCTAGGCCTGATTAACGAACTTAGGTCAGTATAGCAGCGTCATCTGCGTAAAAGTAAAGCTTACATTTGGGAGGATTCCGAATGTCTCGCATAAAGTAACTGAACAATACTTGTCCCAGGACAGAGCTTGTGGGACACCACCTTTTATTTCATACTTAGGGGATAGACTATCTCCAACTTTGGCCTGAGAGAACCAGTTGGAGAGAAACGAGTGTATCAGACTAAGTATATCTTGGAGGAATCCGTCCATAATCATTTTAAAAATAAGTCCTACGCGCCAGATTGGTCAACGGCTTTGTGGACATCCAGGAAGATGACCCCACAGTACATGCAGAGATTCAGGGGCTCATTGAAATCCTTTGCGAGCCTCCATGTTTGGAGTTGGCAAGAATGATTTGAGCGAAAGCCAAATTATTCATCGCGGATAGGATGGTTGGCATTAAAATACTCAATGAATCTAATGAGAATTGTTCTTTCCAGGATATAAAAATTGATGGTTGTCCTGACTTAGGAATGCTTAAGACAACCGACTGCTTCCAAGCATCCGAGAAGTAAGTTTTCTTCCAGCAGTCGTTAATCACTTTTGCACTATAGTGAATTGTACGAAGGTAGCCCAGAAAGTAATGCACCACAATTTTGTTCTTCAACAAATATTTATTGAACACAATGAAACTTATACACACGAAAGAATGATGTCTCTTCTGCACTCCATATTTTTCCACATAATATCCGTCCTGTTCTATGGCCTTCCTCCAACGAAACACAAGGGTGTGTACGAGGTCTGTTAAAAAAATACGTAGACTGTTTGCAAAAGCTACAACAGTTCTTTATAGGCCGATATTGCTGCGCTCTTATTGGCTCGATGGGCAGCTGCTTTCCAACATGGCGACTGTCAGTGAAAAGTGTTTACCAGCTGTGCTTAAAGTAAGTTCACTGCTCATAAATAATTCCTTTCTGTGCAATTTTCTTTCTGTACAATTTCTTTCTGTGATTTTTTTAGGATCTTGTGCCTCATGGATTTTACTACAGATTGGTGTCATTCATAGAAGAGGCTCCATTTATGAACGAGCCGAGATTTCAGTCATCATTCCGTATCAATGTGGCGTCAAAGGAGGAGGCGCAAAGGTGGCTCGTGGAATTTCAGCAACTTTCCTATACAACGCTGTGGATTCGCAATTCTTACAATGAAGACACAGATCGTATTGTATTTAAAGTAGATGAATAGGAGATACTTCAAATTCGTATTCATAGTTAAAAAACGTTGTAAAAGCTAATATCACTGAATTTCACACTTAAAACAATCTTTTTTAAATCGTTCTAGTCTCGTATCGTAAATACAAAGTCGCTGTAAATCATACTACTTTATTTTTATAGGGCAGATATCGCTGTCATCACAATACTCTCCTAAAATTTAACGTGAAAAAGCCTCACGAGAAAAACACATCTTGTCAATCAACCTTGATTCTCACAATAGGAAAAGTTCTGAAGCAGTAAGTATAAATGTTTATATTAACTACGACAAAATGTTTTCTAAGAAGATGTTTTATATTTCCACAAAATGATTATTTTGAATGCTAAATTGTAATCCAATTAAAATAATTGTTTTTTAGTTCATTAAAATGCGTCGCTGCTAAAATTCTGAAATACAAATTGTTGCAAACACTTTTACAAGTTTTAACCCCTTCGCTCACACTGTCCTATTTTTAGGACTAATTTTAAAAATAAATCAAAGACAAACGAGCCATGTAACAACTTCCATCTTACGCTGTCTTTTAATTCAATAAACCCTTTTAATTCATTTGCGCACTGCTTCTATTTATAGGACATAAACAATTTCATATTGAACACTTCTGGCAAAAATATATGTTATTAATAACATAAAATCTAAGTTATAACCAGTGCAAAAATTTTTTTGCCACCGTTAAAAAATTCGTGAGTGAAGGGGTTAATCCAATATTCGAAATAGAGGAATTAATATTATATTTAAATTAATTCCGTTAAAGCTCAAAGAAAAAGGAGATCATTGCACGTTATCCCTGTCTGATTTCGATCAACTACTGCCATAATCACTTGATATAAGTTCAGAGTGAATTCTATTCAAATGCCTAAACGAAGAGTGCTACCTGCTCCACACAATTTATCACAGTGCATTAGTTCGAATGTTGCCTTGGGAAAAACCCATTCTATAAAAGTCTAACGATGGTGTTGTGTGCAATTATGATTGCATTTGCTGTAAAGTATTTCAATTGCCCTTTTTTCCATTTTTGTAGAGCTAGCGCTTTTTAGAAATTTTTTAGCATTTAAAAAAAAACTTTTTCTACATTTTTAGCATTATAGCATTTTATCTTTTTTTTTTTAGCATCTTATCATTTTTATCTTTACAAAAACTATAGTATCATTTGTTTTCAAGATCAAATGTACATTGTGTTGTATGTTGTATGGGTGTTTAAAATTACAGTCATTCAAAACTGATAAATAAATTGAATTTTTAAATAAACTTTTTTTGCATCTTTTTATGTTTTTGTCCATTGAATCAGCGCCGGAGAGGCTCTGGCCAATAAGAGCGCAGCAAGATCGGCCCATAAAGAACTGTTGTAGCTTTTGCAAACAAGCGCGCGGGCCCTGTTGGTCCCAATCAAAATCGCTTGGTGTCGCCATCTTCTGACAGATCCGCTGATTACAAGGCAGTTTTTTGATTGCAAATATCAGTATTGGTTGATTAGCTACGCGGTTGTTTGTGAAGTGTGTGTTTTTTCCGTTTGGCGGATTTTTAGAATGAGTGACTTGAACGAGCAAAGAGTTGCTGTGAAATTTTGTGTTAAACTCGGAAAAACTGCCACTGGACGAGTGGAAAAGGCCAGAAATGTGGACGAGAGGTGACTGGTTGTTTCATCACGACAACGCTCCAGCCCATTCAGCCCTCAGAACTCGAGAGTTTTTGGCCAAACACTCGATCACTGTTCTTCCTCACCCACCCTACTCACCTGACCTCGCTCCTTGTGACTTCTTCTTGTTTCCCAAACTCAAAAGACCTTTGAAAGGAAGGAGATTTGAGACGATTCCCGACATAAAGGCAAATGCGACGAAGGCGCTGAAGGACATCACAAAAGAAGCGTTCCAGGACTGTTTCCAAAAGTGGAAACACCGTTGGGATAAGTGTGTGCGTCGGGGAGGAGAGTACTTTGAAGGGGACCCAGATGTGTAACTTCTGAATAAAGTATATTTTGTTTTATGACGTCAGTCTACGTATTTTTTGAACAGACCTCGTATGCCCTGTCGGTACTAGTCCTTGTTCTGTTCACGCAGCAATGTCTTCACTGTGCGAATCACCTCTTCGGCATCCTCAAAATGTCTTCCGCGAAATGTCTTTGGGCATTTTTCAATGGCCCAAACAAGTGAAAGTCTGAGGGCGCTAGGTCAGGGCTGTAGGATGGATGGGGTAACACTGTTCAAACTGACCCATGTTCAACTGCTGTCCACATAGAACCCTTCTCCACTTCAGTCCTCAAAGTTCTCACTCGAGTATTTGCTACTACCACAAAGATCTGCACCGTCGGCGGCTCCAGGCGGGCCTACGCCCGATACCTTAGACGCTCACTGCCGCGACCCTCCTACTCGCCGGGGCTTTTGGCTTACCAGAAATCTCTTGGCTTACAAGAAATCGTGTTGAAGCAAACTGGATTTAAATGGCGTCCAAGTCGCTGGAAGCGCTTCTTCAGTTTGGTTAATGTGTTCGCATATACCTCAGAATTAATGGTGCTGCCTCTTGGCATCACATCAATGAGTATTACACTATCACAGTCCTAAAACAGTGATCATGACCTTACCAGCAGAAGCAGTTGCTTTGAATTTTTTCTTCTGTGGAGCGTGCGGATGACGCTATTCCATCGATTATCTTTTTGTTTCGGGCTCAAAAAGGTGTGCCCAGGTTTCATCAACTGTCACAATCCGGGACAAGAAGGCTTCCCCCTCAGCTTCAAAACGTTGCAGCAACTCAAAAGAATGTTTTTTTCTCAGAGCTTTGTGTTCCTCCGTAAGAAAGCGCGGAACATATCGTGAACACGGTTTTGTGTAATCAAGAGCATAGATGATTTCAACCACACTTCCTTTGCTGATTGACTGCTCCATCGCCAACTGCCGAGTCGTTCTGCGTCGGTCCTGACGAATGAGCGCATCAGCACGCTGAATCTTGTCAGGTGTGGCAGCCGAGAATGGCCGCCTCGTCCGCAGCAAATCTTAGATATCCGCCGAACCGCTTTTTTATGGCTTCGCCCTCTGGGCCCAGCGACTAACCGTACTTCTGTTGATTGCTGATGCTCCATAAACTGCACATAAATGTTTGCGAATGTTTCCAACCGTTTCTTGCTCAGCAGTGAGAAATTCAATGACGACACGCTGCTTGTAACGTACATTACTTACAGACACCATGTTGTTCCATTGCTGCACGTACGCTATCTGTTGGAACAAACGGAAACATTGCGCGCGCACTCCGAAAACTTCTAAGAATGCATATCTCAAGTTTCGCTTTCGTACCATTGTTGGGGACGGAGAAAAAATTGTGGAGCATTACTGTCTGGGCAACCCTCCATGTTAGGTAAATTTCCCAAAGCATACTTTAAAAGAGTCTTTTCCTGATGCTTTTCTCTTTTTTAATTTCAAATGATGCTTTGGATCTCTTCTATATCAACATTGTGTTTTGGAACATTGCCTTCAATGATAGTTATGCAAGATTTTACTTTCTCAGATATATCAAGTTTCAGTTGAAGATCATCAATAAGCGTGTCAAACTTTCCGAAAGTTAATTAGCAATAAGCTACGCTTTATCTTCCTTATTAAGTAGCGGAAGAATTGAGTTACTTATTGTTTTCACGATGTCCGTCTGTGTGTCCGTCCGTTCGTCCCGTTCATAATTTCCGCATTTTTTGAGGTAGAAGGTTAAAATTCGAAATGTAGCTTACTATGGGCATGTGCACCTTCACTATTTAGTTTGGTTTTGATTGGCCCACTGGGGTCGGAGTTTCGAAGGCGGAAATTAGAGGAGACTAAAAGGTCTACGCGTATTTATGCATATAAAGGAATGAAATTCGGTATGCAGGTTCCTCTAAGCAAGATCAACATAACTGAAAAGTTTGGGCCAAATTGTCCCAATTTGATCTGAGTTATGGGTGTGGCAATAACTTGGTCTTTAGAAGTATGGCAACATATGGAGTGTCAAAAATCATTCGATCGAAAATGATGAGAAAGGAAAGAAGATAGGGTTCTTTTATATTTTCTAAATGCAAGCTTAGAGAAAATCAATTTTTGAATGAAAGAAATGGGGAGTTAAAAAGTAAGTGCAGATGAAGGAATAAAAAAATAGATGAACTCAGGGCTTCCGCTACTTTCCTATACCTTCCTCGGGAGGCTTAATTTCTTGTTTGTGATGAAATTGCCATTTTGGGCTAACAGTGAAGGGATATTAATGTTTTCTTTGTTTTGATAGGCTCGAACTATGCACCAAATAGTATTGTCGTGGGTCGACAAACTTTTAACCTTATCGTTCATCCTTTTATTACGAAGTGCTTTTACTTCCTCGTGAACTCTTCTATGAGCCTGTTATACTTGGTCTTAAGCCAAGAATCACGTGTTCAGTATCACTGCCTTCTAACCTTATTCCTTTACACAATTAATTGTTTGATTTCTGGAGTGAGATCAAGGCGATCAGGTCGCTTCAAATCTAAAGTTGAAGTAATGTACTAGAGTCAATAGCTTCATTAATATACAGGGTGTAACTAAAGGTGTGTTACAAACTTTGGGGAATGATAGAACTGGTCAAAATAAGCATTTTTTGTTCTATGAACATTGGTCCACAACTGCATTGTTTAAGAGTTATAGCAACTGTTCAAAATGACGCCCTTCAGCGTCAATGCAGGCTTGCATTCGTCGCTGTACGTTGCAAGACACCCGTTGCAGCATCTGCTGGGAGTCCCTGATGTTGTCTGCTGCTACAGCCAATCGTGCGATGAGTTCCTCCACTGAATTAGCCATTGTTTCGTACATCAGGGACTTTAGGTGGCCCCACACAAAGAAATCCAATGGTGTTAGGTCTGGTGATCGTGGCGGCCAGGTAACTGGACCACCCCGTCCAATCCAACGATCGCCAAACGTATCAGTGAGGAAGGCCCGGACATGCTGTGAGAAATGTGGAGGTGCACCATCATGTTGGAACCACATTACTTGACGGATGTTAAGAGGTATGTCATCCAACAGTTCAGGCAGCACCTTCTGCAGAAAGACGAGGTAGGTTTGTGCATTCATACCAGCTGGGAGAATGTACGGCCCAATGAGGTGATTGCCAACAATACCAGCCCACACGTTGACAGAAAATCGTTGCTGGAAGCGCCTTGTCGAAATGGCATGTGGGTTGATACGGTCCCAAACATGGATATTCTGGTGGTTGAAAATGCCTTCCCTGGTGAAGGTTGCTTCATCAGTGAACAGCACCTGCTGTGGGAATGCTGGTTCCTCTCTACAACGTGCAAGAAACCATCTGCAGAATGCCATACGTGGTGCAAAGTCAGCAGCTCCAAATGCTTGCACTCGTTGCATACGAAACGGATGAAACAGTTGGTCATGCAGAACTCGCTAAACAGACATGTGATCTGTGTTCATGATGTGTGCAAGCGCACGGGTGCTACATGTTGGTCTTTCGTGAACTCTACGAAGCACAGCTTCTTCGAATTGAGCGGTACGACGGGTGCGAGCGCGACCATGCTCTCCACGCATCACAGCTACACTTCCTGTTGCTCGTAGACGTCGCACAAGCCGAGCAAACATTGTGTGAGCTGGCTGACGACGTTGTGGAAACTGCCGTCTGTACAGACGACAAGCAGCCCTTCCATTACCGTCTGCAGCACCGTACACTAACAACATGTCAGTGCACTCGTTAAAGGTGTATTCCATATCCGGATGCGATCACACACGTTAGATTTTTTAGTGTGCAGGATCTGCTTGCATGGTAATGTGATGGTGTGGTCATGTTACTTTAAAAATTTACATGACCATTCTATAATTCAGAAAGGGGTGTAGTCCATATCCGGATGCGATCACACACGTTAGATTTTTTAGTGTGCAGGATCTGCTTGCATGGTAATGTGATGGTGTGGTCATGTTACTTTAAAAATTTACATGACCATACCATAATTCAGAAAGGGGTGTGTCATAAGCCTGCATTGATGCTGAAGACGTCATTTTGAACAGTGGCTATAACTCTTAAACGATGCAGTTGTGGACCAATGTTCATGGAACAAAAAATGCTTATTTTGACCAGTTCTATCATTCCCCAAACTTTGTAACACATCTTTAGTTACACCCTGTATATGAAAACCAATCAGAACCGCTTATGAAAACTTCTGATGTGGAAGAGAAAAACTTACATCTATTCGAATTATAAAGTTCCGGATTGACAAACTTCGATTTGTGGGCACTAACTTCGATTTTTAGAGACTAACTTTCCTCCAAAAAATTCGATTTATGGAAATTCTACTTCGAATTATAAAGGTTTTAAACCCAGAGCGGAAGGTAATAGACTGAAACTTCAAATTAAGGAGGTTCTACTCTACATAAATAAACAAAACATTCACTATACAACGATCAACCACCACCAATTAAACATCATGCATCTATATTTTTTATACGAGTATTTAAATAACTCTTTGTTTAACTATTCAATTTTCCATTTAAACAAATTCTTACCTGATGAGCTAAAAGCTCGAAACGCTTGTAAATATAATACTGTCATGGTCCGTTCACAAGCAATATAAATCAAGATATGTTTATCCTACGAGAACGGCCGCGACATCAAAGAACAACGCCAGACGATTCGGAGGAGAGCGTAAGTGGCTGGTAGAGAAGCCGCCACAAAGCAACCCGATCGCAAAGACTTCCTGTTCCCCAGACGGTTAGACCTGGAAGGCCGCGAAAAAAAAAGTAGATTCAGCAGTTGTTCCCGAGAAACCGATGAGAGCGGTATATCCAGAAATTGCTGAAAAAATAAATTGTGAAGAGCATCAACTTTGTCATGGAAGTGAAACGGAATTTTTGTGGAACAGTGAAAGTGGAGTGGCAGATAGAAGAGCTTTAGTAACATCTGCTAGTCATAACGATATTCATCACGGCCTATCGTATTCGCCGCTGAATAATTTGGTGTTCTTCGAACTTTCGTCATGTAACAGACAACTGACTACGGTTTATAATTCATTGCATTTCAATTGCAATTTGGAATTTTTCCTTTAAGTATATTTCAAGGATGACGTCGGTGTCATTGAGCCGTCGTGGGAATATCTCTTTGGTTCGGCTCGTCGTGGATTTTCTCAATCACCCAGGTGAGCTTTTACGCTCGGGAATTTGTGTAATTACTTTCTTTCACGTCCAAGATAGGAAGAGTTATAGTCCGTACGGTTATACGGACTATTATAACCGTGAACTACGAGGGTGGGCTGAAAAGTAATGCCTCCATGGCTGTAACTTTTTTATTTTTTAACCGATTTTCAAAATTCTTTTTGTATCTGATACTCACATTTCTCCTCTATGTAATGCACTATTCACTTTTCGACGTAGTCCCCATACCTTTCCACGCATTGTACCAACGCGTGACTAGTCGGGTGAACCCGTCGGAGAGGAATTCCGGGGTTGTTGTCGACACCAAGACCGAATGGCAGGTTTCACCTCGTCGTCAGAACGCAACTCCTGGCCCTTAAGCTGCTCTTTCCTCTTTGGGAAGTGGTGAAAGTCGCAAGGTGCAAAGTCTTTCATTTTTGAACTGCAGTTTTTCATCTTTGAACTGTAGGCTCTGCAACCTCCTCTGATGTGTGGCGATCGTGTGCGGACGGGCGTTATCGTGCTGCAGAAGAGGATCCAAAGCTGCCATTCAATCCTCGTGTCGACGACAACCCCGGAATTCCTCTCCGACGGGTTCACCCGACTAGTCACGCGTTGGTACAATGCGTGGAAAGGGATGGGGACTATGTCAAAAAGTGAATAGTGCATTACATAGAGGAGAAATGTGAATATCAGATACAAAAAGAATTTTGAAAATCGGTTAAAAAATAAAAAAGTTACAGCCATGGAGGCATTACTTTTCAGCCCACCCTCTATTATTCTCCAATTAAATTTTACATAGACGTTAATTGTTTAGTATAAATTTCGGCGAGCACATTTCATCCTCTGCGTATTTGATGTTACATGAAACTACGTTTCCGACAATTAGCAGATTTGGTTTTAAATAAAACTATTCTTCCGTATCTCTTTAATGGCTGCTAAGGAGAGCTTTTGCACTCAAGTTTATTTAAGCACCTTACACGGGAAACATTTTCGTTTTTCAGTGTTTATCTCGTCTTACTCTTATAATTAGCCGTTGTGTATTTATTAATTTACTTACCTGAAAAAATATTTAGCGAGGCTAATTTGTTATCAGCTATAGCTAAAATTAAACGCTACTGTTAGTGTGATTTTCTGCCCTGTTAAGCTGGGGTATTTTTCATGTGCTGGTAATTTTTCCTGAGTGCGTCCCTTGTGTTGGTAGTGTGTATCTTATGGTAGACATATTTAAGTGGTGTAGTGCGTATACTCATACCAGTGTGTAACAGTTTTAACTCAATAGAAATTACTAAGAAAAGGTTAATGCAAGTTGAAATATATTCCTAAGTTTTCTTTATTTAATAAATAAGTTTTGGCAAAAAAGTAATTATTCGCGTATCTTTTACCTTACTTCTTCACATAGTCTGCCTTCTAACTTCCACTGCACATGTGACAAACACCCTACTATCAACATCACAATTTTGGTAACTCTAAACTTTGTTTATTTAATTTCTTTTTTTCATTATTAAATATTTATTCAAACGGAGTCTATCATAATTCAATTAATACGTGACTTGAATTCTGTTCCTTTTATATCGTGTGTTTCAAAAGTTCCCAAACTGCCCCTTCTGTATGTAGGGAAAGCCTAACCTATGACAGCAGGAGAACCATCTTTGCTCGTTCTTGCATACTGTATTTCATTTGTTTGTTTTCACGCAATTAACGCTTTTAAAACTGTTACTGTACCAGTATAAGCTTAATACCGTATACCGTAGCTTTTATAAATAAAACTTCTAGTATTTTTTACTTTAACTTTTATTTCACTCTCATATTCGTGTATTTGCATTTATGTAAAATAAATAGCGGGATTCGTAACGACTGGGAGAATCCATTAACTGGAAAAAAGAAGTTGAGAGACAGTGACTCCTGTCTACCAGCCCTTCAGCATACCTGCACAACAGTACGTTATGCAGGGAAAGTCATCTCCAGCGTTCGGGAACTTTTGAAACGCACGGTATTTATTCATTGTAGTTAGTGGTCATCGGTCGTTAATATAATGTTCTTCTCTTTCTACTAATTTTGAAAAATTTATTTTGGATTTATCGTTTTTGTTTTCGTTTCTACTTGGAAAATAAGTGCATAATATCTTAAATAGGTACAACCCATTCCAAAAAGTATTGCATATTTGTTATTTTAACATTTACTGGCATTGTGTCGACCTGTTATACGTAAATTGAAGTAGACATACCAAATTGACACATTTTAGAAATGAACAGACATGCGTTGTAGCTATTAATTTAACACAAAAAAACATGAACATATTTGGTGTACATGAGGAACATGTTCAGAACGGTACATAGGTTGTACAAAAAGTTTTGCATATATTACTTGTTGTCCAAAATTTAATGCATAAACAGAAATTCATAGAACAAGTAGTTTAAACTAATACTTTGTAGGGTAGCCACGGCTTTTAATCACAGCTCAACATCGTCGTGGCATGGAATCAATTAACCCGCGACATTTGCTAGGTGTATAGGAGTCCCGCACATGGTGAATAACACGCTTGAGTTCTACCAGAGTTGTAGGTTGATGGCATTTTTCATGTCTGTTGATGGCATTTTTCATGTCTCTCCACACGTTCTCAATTGGATTGAGATCCAGCGAATTCGGTGCCCAGAAGAGAACATCTAAATCGTATTCTTTCATCCACGCACGTATCATCTTAGAGTTGTGACAGGGCGCCAGGTCTTGTTGAAACACAACATCATCGTCATCGTCGAAAGATTCTTCGATTGTGGGAAGCAATTCAGCTTCTAATATGGCCACGTGAACGTCCGAGTTGATCTTCCCTTGCAGAAACAGCAGTTTGCCATCACCTTTAGTAATGATACATCCCGATAACATCACTGCAAGAGGATGCTTGACGGTGTACTTCGTGCATCCAGGAGCAAATGCTTCGTTTTTTGTTCGCCACATTCTGCCATGTTCTCTAACCGGCACCAGGAACTGGCTCTCGTCACTAAAAATTAACTTGTGCCATTCCTCACACCATTTCTCGTGTCCTTTTGCCCACTGCAAACGTCCGATTCTGTGCTTCCGTGTTGTAAGGGGTTTTCTTTTTGGCAAGTGATCGAAATCCCAATTGTTTGAACCTGTTGTGGACTGTTGATTTGCACACCTCTTTGCTGTCTCCATAATATCCGCAACTGGTCGATTGAGTTGAAACGGTCTTCTCTAGAAGATGTTGCCTTTGGTCTGCCTGTGATTCGTTTTCTTGGCGTGACTTTGCCTTCTCGCTTATACTTTGATAGCACTCTGCTCACCGTAGTTTGATGAATATTCATTTCCATTGCGATGTCAGTCTGTTTTTTACCGCTAAAATGAAGGTTCACGATTTTCTCTTTTGTCTCCAGAGACATATTACTTGTATTTTTCTTGGAGCTCATTGTTCTTTCGCAGAGTGGAATTCATATACACCTTAACACTATTTCAGTATTTATAGACGTATGGTAACATATATGTAAATTAACACTCATCTTAATCATTGTATGCAATATTTTTTTGGATGCTGATTGTTTTATGCAATACATTTTGGACGCGACCAATAATTTACAACAGGGGTTTCTTTTGATTATTTTGCACGATGGAATATTTCTTCCATTGATCTTAAAGCAGAAATATTACTTTGAAATTGTATAAAAATTATTTTTTTCTAATTTGTCCCTAATCATTCAACAAACATGGATATTCAACCTGATGAGTGTGAAAATAGTAAATATGCAATGCTTTTTGGAATGGGTTGTGTGTGTAGCTTCTATTCTGAACAAAAAAACTTGCGTGTCGCGGGACACCCGACCGAAGTGAAACTTCAAGTGCATGATAATAGTCAGTGAAAAACATTGGATGATGTAATCAGTGAAAAGGATTAGTTAGTAATATTGATTAAAAACACAATCATTTAAAATATGAAAGATTTATTTAAAAAAATCAAAGTATTTTATACAAATACAAGTTTATGAGCTAGCAACAGTACAATGTCTTATTCTAAATGTTAAAATTGTTACAAAAGCTTTAAGAGAAATATAAATGTATTATTTTAATTTTAATGAGTTCAGTCTCCTTTTAATGGGGAAAATCGTAAAATTAATAAAAACAAAAATTAATAATAAATAAAGTCACCAATCTTGAAAAACGATGAAGAAACTTGTGAGATGGAAGAAAACTCAAAGGATGTAGTCTATTGAAGATGTTGTTGATAGTAGAAATAAACCCAGTCTATTGAGGATGTAGATGAAGTCTTGTGAAGATAATGTTGATAGGGGAATACGATAATCTTGAAGGAAGTGTTGGTTTTGAAATACAGATGAAATTTTGAAGAGGGTGATCCAAATATTTGGGATAAAATTTATATAAAAAAACGTTTTCGAGAATTTTTCTCATCATCAGTAGGATAAAACATTTTTGAATGGTGAAAACAGTTGAAATAAGAATTTAACAATTGATATAAAGGTGATGAAGCTAAGTTGGTTGTAATTGTTGGTTATGATTGTTGGCTATTGTATACTAGGGTGATTGTTGTTTAAAAGTAGTGTCCATTTATTGTTTATCTCTATTGAAGGCTTGGCTAAATTTTTGTTATTTGTAATGATATTTATTGTTTCTTTAATTAATCTTTTTTTATAATTTTCTTCTTTTCCAATGATTTTTGTGTTATTTTCTTTGATACAATGATTTACTAAATGGTTGTTTTTGTCTTTGTGGCGAAGTGCTCTTTCATGTTCTTTTAATCTTATTTCTAATTGTCGTTTAGTTTGACCTGTGTACATATGTTCACAATTTTTACATGGTATTTGATAAATTATCTTTCTAGTGTTCCATTTTTCTTTATTATTTTGACATATTTCTTTGAAATTGATATTTGTGTTATTATTTTGATTGATTGTTGTTTTTAGGTTGGTGGTGGTTATTAATGTTTTAGTAATGTTATTTGTTATTTTTGGTATGATTTTTATGTTTGGTATTTGTTCTAATATTTTTTTCTGTTTGTGGAAAATTTTATTATTGTATTGGATTGAATATCTTTTTTGTTGTTCTTGTAGAATTGGTATAGTTTTTGTTGTATTGTTTGTAAACGCATCTATTAAAATTTTGTCTATTAAAGTTATTGGATATTTGTTTTTTATTAGGCTCAGTTTAAGTTTTTTTTAATTTGTAGGAATATATTTCTCGAAAACGTTTTTTTATATAAATTTTATCCCAAATATTTGGATCACCCTCTTCAAAATTTCATCTGTATTTCGAAACCAACACTTCCTTCAAGATTATCGTATTCCCCTATCAACATTATCTTCACAAGACTTCATCTACATCCTCAATAGACTGGGTTTATTTCTATCAACAACATCTGCAATAGACTACATCCTTTGAGTTTTCTTCCATCTCACAAGTTCCTTCATCGTTTTTCAAGATTGGTGACATTATTTATTATTAATTTTTGTTTTTATTAATTTTACGATTTTCCCCATTAAAAGGAGACTGAACTCATTTAAATTTAAATTAATCATTTAAACTCCTTAGATCAATAACTTATAAATGTATTATTTGTTGAGTAATTCCTGCTTTCTTTTCGGTGATCCTCAGTAACCTATTCTCGGTCTTGACCATATTGGCTCCTGTGGGTTCATCCTTGTCTTTATTTGTAAATAAACTAGGGCGGACTGTGACTCGCGAATCGCTTTCTTGACCAATAATTTAGAGCGAACCGTTATTGATTGTTAAGAAAATGACTAACTAAATTCTTTAAATTGATATTAATTTTTATTGTTGAAACAATTTCATTTTAAACTGCGTAATTTGGCAATTTCTTCACGCCTAACCTTCCACGATGCATGGTTGTTGATATTAATCAACCGCGGCTTTGCAAATGCCGGTTCGATCAATAAACCGTTGATGGTCTTCACTCGTGAAAATGCCACGTACGATAAGCCAAGTCCAAATTCTGAATCACCAATGTCTATGACTGCTTTATCAACGGTGATTCCTTGTGCTTTGTGTCTGGTGATTGCATAGGCTAACTCAAGCGGAAATTGCTTACGCGTACAAGATACTCCTCCTTTTTTGAAGCCAACGGCGATCGGTAAAATGGGAACTGCTACATTGGTTAATGTTGGTCCAGTATAGGTTGCGAATTTGACGAGAATGCACATCGGCAGTTCATTCAAGTGGTTGCGAGTTTCAGTTGGCGAGTAGACAATGTCGACAATCACACTAAAAAGATATTGTGATTACGCTGTGATTACAGCACTTAGAATTACAATATATACCTCAAAATGTAGATTCAATATTCAAGAATGCAATGAAATCGAAAAAATATCGTTAAAAGTTCTAAGAACTTCGAAATTTGGCCTTAAAAATCGAATGTGCAGAGCAAAATTTGCGAAGGGCTTCGCCGTATTTTGTATGTCAAAAATTCTATTTGCACGCGCAATGTTTGTTTACGTTTTTCTCAATGCATTCCTATGGGAACAATTGAAGGGTGATTATTCTTCGATGGTAGGTCGGATTTGAAAAATTTTTTTTTCTTGACCATCACCATGGTCATGCGCATGCACGTGCAAATTTTCATTGTTGTGACTATTACGTGTCAAATTTTTATGCGGTCATCGAATTACACTTGTCGACTGTTAACAGAGCTTCGCTTACGCTTCGCTCTAAAAAAACAGTTGATAAAAGTTCTAAGAACTCGATAAAATGGTCTCAAAAATCGATGGTGCAGAAAAAAATTTGCGAAGGGCTTCGCCATATTTTCTATGTTGAAAAATCTATTAGCGCGTGCAATTGTTTGTTTACATTTTTTTCAATGCATTTCAATGGGAACAGCTAAATGGTGATTATTCCTCGATGGCTGAACCGATTTTTAAAATTTTTATTTAGTGACCATCAGGATGGTCATGTCCAGCTGTGTGCAAAATTTCATTTGTCTATGTTCTCTGGTTCAAAAGTTTTATGCGCACAAAGAATTTTGATTTTCGCCTGATAACAGAGCTTCGCTAACGCTTCGCTCTAATAAATAAATAATATACTTTATCAAACTATAAATAAAGGAGAACATGGGGGTTCTTCACAGAAAACAATTTGAATGTGCGAGCTTTGCAACAATATGACTGAATTTGAAACTAATCACCGCGCAAACTGTGCGCGGATAAATCTTGTTATGCAATAAGATAAAATGTGTACTTTTGATATTGAAACGAGGTCTCTACAATACAATTAATCAAAAAATTCTTAATGGGAAAAAAAACTGAAAATGCGAGTTACTACATTTGCGGAACGATGTTAGCAAAAACTGACGTTACACGCGAGCATGCGGAATGACTTCATTAAATCAACAATCACTGAGCTTCGAATTTTACGGATAGTCTTCCCTTCGCAACAATCAAATGCTTTATTCAAATTATCTATTAATTTTAAAAGTACTTAATTACAAATGAAGAGAAACAGATGGGAAACTCTACCACGTGATTTGAAATCACTACGTCATTTTTCAATACTACTTTCGTGGCGCTAGTGAGGACACAATTTTGAAAATAATAAATAAAGTAATAATTTAGTTTATGTATTAATTCTTATATAATATTAAAACACATAAATTTGTATTCAAAAATAAAGAAAATGTTTTATATAAACGAAAAATTGTCTTGTTGATTTCTCACGTGATCACTCATGTAAAGCACTCGTGTTTATATTAGCTCGCCGTTGCTCGTCTTGATCAGAGACCATCAATAAGAAATCGTGGTAATGCAATAATAATTTCATCTGTTTATGCCAATGATAGTCCACTATGCATCGTAATTGGATTTCAAAGTTTTTAATTAACTTGAATTAAATTATTAAAATAATTCCGATGAAAAGAACGTTAAGCAACGTATTTATCTGACATCATATATGACTTGCCTCTCCAACAATCCATTTGCGGGAGAATGACGTATTATGACGAAACCGACAGTAGCGTCGCGAAGCCAGGATTGTTTTTAAGGAAAATTTCATTGAGTGACTTTTGTCACGTGATCTCAGAAAAGTTTCCCTTGTGGCTATCCACCTTTTGCAAGTCTGATATTGTCATCTGAATCCGCCAGACGTCTCACTGTGCGTCCGCCATTATAACATGCCCACAGCCATGGATGAATGAAGACCATGCCTTGGCTTGGTTCTCCTTTTGTATTTGCTTTACAATTTGATATTTAATTCAGCATGGGTTCGTACTGTGCAATTGTTGTCTATTCAAACGCTCAAAAAATCTTCAGAAAATGGAGAGAGGAAGAATGTAATTGAGCATCGAAGCAATATGGTGGTAGTGAGTGCGTGATCTCAGGATTTCCCCCTGATAAATCCTCGTCGTCCTCGGACGGGATTGAACCCGCGTACTCGGGCATCAGAGGCGATCACGTAACCACTAAGCCGCCTAGGCCGATAAACACTTGTGATTCAATAAAATAATTGTAAATGTCGAAATACGAAACAGTTGGCCACTTCACATCGCACTTTCTGAAGAATTAATTTATGTTCATAATCTGAAATAAAATTATAAACAGGTTTTAAAGTAAGCAAAAAAAGACATTTTTCCAAATGCTGTCTAATTTTTTTTACCGTCATGCTGCGTTGAAAATGCAATCGCAACTCAACATAAACATGTAACTCATGTTCATCACTTGCCGCCAAATATTAAAATTAGAGCAGGAATGTTGTACACAATATTCTTTAAATATTAAAATACAAATTTTTAGGCATCTTTAACAATGCGACATTAGAGGCAGTAATGCTAAAATTTAACAGTTGATGAGAGGAATCAGAAGGCCCGAGAGCTCAGAACGTAGCCACCGTATGTGTAAACGATGGCTATGCTCACAGGCATGTTGTAATGGCGGACCATTCGAAACTTAAAGATGGCCGCGCGCGTGAAACCGAAAGTAAAAAGGTGGCTAGGGAGTCTCCCTTCTGTTTCTTATTCCTCTATGTACTTAACTTTCAAATTTTAAACTCAATTTTATTCATTGAGTTTATCTTAGAGACATTCCTATTCTGTTCCCATGGTCTATCAAAATCTGAAGTCAAATTCAAAAAATCCGATAAAAATGGGAACACCAAACGACCGACTGCACAAATCTAGTAAAGAAGTTTCTAACATCGTTGATAAATAACACTATTGATCACCGGTTTGTACTATTTTAGTAAAATTACCTTTGTTGCGGTATATTCACGGTATTTTTTGTTTTTTGCTTTTTTGTAGATGTATATGGCGGATTTGATTCCAACTGCTGTCCTTTACGATTTTTAGCTTCTGTTTTATTTATTTATTTATTTGTTTGGAATTGCTTCTTCAGTTCGTCTACGAGCTCTATACGCTATCATGCGTTCTACACTTGTTTTTGGGGCCGAACTCTACGTTTGATTCACCTAAATACAATCATAAAAGTAATAATAATAAGCCCCGCATTTGCACTATCTATGATGATGTATTACATTTCTTTCTCTCTCTCGGTGATCACGCTCCATCGCGGATGTTAACAATCAGTGTTTTCCGTTTGTTGGAAACAATGAAGGTTGGATTGTTGGAACTACGTCACTTCCGTAACGCTAAAAACGTTTCATTCTAACTACTTTACTCCTCAAGTCGTTGTCGCCGCATAAGAAGTTTCACTTCAAAACTTCGTTCATTACGAGAAATTTATATGCGTAAAAAACCCCGCACTTGGCGTTTCGCGGATGCTTAGTGTTTCTTAAGGTTTTAAATATTGTTATTCCGTAGACATGTAAGAGGAAGTTTGGTTATTATAATGGGAAGGGTGGAAAGGGAAAGAAGATAAGGAAAAGGGGAAGAAATAACGATTTTTGTTTAGTTTTGGAAAAACTTTTTTTTTTTTGTTCTTTCCCCTTTCCATAATAGACAAACCTTCCTCTTTAAAATCCGTCTCCCCTTTCAGTGGGAAAGTTCATTAAAGATTCTTGCCAGATTAAAATGGATGGACTGTAAATAGAACTTAAGGGTAAATTTCTGGTTTATGCCTTCAGAGTTCTGTTTGCTTTCTCTGAATATTCCATTGGTTTAAGAAGTACTTACGTACACTGAACGACCAATTTATTAGACACAGCTCTTAAGGCTATTTCACATTACCACTTTTGCGAACGAAAATCGGACGACAAAATATAGGCCGAATTTCGGACGGCAGAAATCTCGTTGGCACACGACTACGGTCTACGAATCAGGCGTTCGAAATTCGCAGATTGCTTTCACATTGACAGCGCTGTCGGCATGCGCAAAGAAAACAAACATGTCTGCCATGTCGGTCGGGTATCGTGATTATCGATCATCATCATTAATTTTAAGAAAGAAACGTTTATTGTTTGCAAGGCGGTGCATTCTGCTACGCAGGCAAAGAATATTAACATCTTTAAAAGAATACCGTCATTTTTGACTGGCTCTCGCATATGGTGGAATTGGTCCGATGCGAAAAATATATCTTATCGAACTGGCCGCATGATTTTCGCATCGTATGCACCAGGCAACCGACAGTCGGTCGTTTCGCATGTAATGTGAAAGCTACGAGACGCATCCAGAAAGTAAGTTTCCTGATGTTTTCCCCTTTAAAGTAAACGTAATTACCCGTGTCAATTGCGCATGCGTAACAGATCTATGACGTATCAATCATATGCCAGCCGGACAGGTCCCGCGTCGTGCCAGTAGCGTGGTATCAATGGTCCGAAATGGAAGCTCTTATTTCTTCTCCCGCCGCCTGCGCGGTTCGGTTGGTGATAAAGTTCTTGAATGCACAAAGCATTGCGCCAATTGAAATTCATCGTCAGCTCTGTCAGGTCTATGGGCCGAACATCATGAGTAAGCAGATGGTGCGTCGCTAATCTTTCCAAATTATTGACGTGATCGGTTATATTAAGTTTTTAAATGGCGTGCTTGTCGTTTTTTGCTCTGATATAGATTTCAAATCTTTACTTTTCTGTTGTGAATCTGTGCAGTTATTAGAGACTTTTTGCATCTCAAGCGATATGCGAAATACGAAAGGCGAAATGCAAAAGGTGACATTTCGTCTTTCTCCTTTCGTATTTCGTTTTGAGAGTTTTTGCACCCGCGAAATAAGAAATGCGAAAAGAGAAATGCGAAAAAGAGAAATTCCAGAGTTTCGATACTGCCAACATCAGGTTTTACTTCTACACTGCTCAGCTCACTCTGATATCTGATTCTCAGCATCATGGGACTAAGGAGAAGTAAGTACTATTAAGGTTTAAAGCTATAACTCGTGGTGGGATTTAACATTGTGTTAAACAACTGCGAAGCAGTTTCCCGTCGGACGCCATGTTGCTTAACGTGAGGAACTTGCTGTCAGAGCATGGAGGTTGGACGCAGCATGCATGCGCGACGACACATTTGGTTATCAAAGGTGGCAACGAAATTTTTTAGAATTTTCGTATTTCGTTCGACCAAAGCTGGCATGACCAAACGGTACATGGCAGTCACATGACCAAAATGCCACCTATCGCATTTCACCTTTCGTATTTCGCATATCGTTTGAGGTTGCAAAAACTCTCTATTATATTATTTTTTTAGCCAAATATTTGCTATTAGTATGGCCAAGACTTTTATGTCATAATATTCTTTGTGATTCATCTGTTTTCATGCAAGACTTTATATTTGAACATTTATTTCTTTTCTCAATATTTAATCGGACGATGAAGGCGTTATCTTCTACTGATCCCTGAACGATATGATCTCTTTTACCTTTTTTTCATCTATCCTCCAAATTCATTCTCAGTTAATTTTTTTTCGCAATCGTGTTTACTAGATTGGTACTGACATCTACTTGCTCCTTAACTTTGCTACGTATAGAACGTCTCTTATATTAATTTTATTGTTTCATTTCAATATGCGTCAGGTTTAATTGTCCCCTTAGAGTTTGTTGTTACTCCTGAATGCTGGCCAAATGCACAGCGCATCAACCAAGCATTGGGAGATGGCACAGTTGATCATCGCAGCTGCAGGGAAAGATCGTCAGAGATGTGAGCTGCACCACCGCAGGGAAAGGCCGCCCTGTTTCAAAAGGGCACGTATATATTCTTTATTCTTCAGCACTTCATGTAGACATCGGGATGTTTTCTGCGTTTCTGTCGAATAATATTTCCTCCTGGGATATTATGTAGGATGAGCAAGCTGAATTTAACATCCATATAGTTTCTTGTTCTTTTCTCAGATCCACTTCTTCTTAAGATCCAATTCTTTCATATTACACTTTAGGCTCAATAGCATCCCATGTATCTTGCAGCATCCGTTTCAGTTCTTCCTTGTTCTTTGGATGTCTACTCGGAAGCCTTCTCCCCATCTCTTCCCATAGATGGTCTATGGGATTCAAGTCTGGAGATTGTGCACACAAACCTACACGATGATATCTTCGGACTTGAAGTAGTCTTTGACAAGATTTCATACACCCCCACACTATCACAGACCCTCCTCCATGTATGATGGTTGATCTGATGCAACTGGGATTGAGCGCTTCATTTTTTTCCTCCATAATTTTTTCGCCCCATCATGGCCAAAATAAGTTAAGTTTGCTCTCGTCAGACCATATTATGTGATTCCAAGAAGGTTTAGGGCTATTTCGATATTTTTTGGCCCATCTCATTCTCTTCTTCATGTTCCGTTTGTTTATACATGGCTTCTTGCGCGCAACTCTGCCATTGTAGCCAGCATTGTGCAATCGATTTCGTACCGTTTGGGGTGTAACTGTGATGCCCTCTTCATTTTGAAGTTCTCCCGCTACTTTTGCTGCGCTGAGAAACTTATCTTGTTTCACCTTCTTGACGGTGACTTTATCCTGATAATGGGATATCTTCCTTTTCCGACTTCTACCTGGCAAATTTTCCACTTGTCCTGTATTTTTGTATTCATCAACAATGTTCCGTAGAGTGGAGTTTGAAATTCCCACTGCTTCAATTTTTGCCAATGATAAGCCATTTTTGTGATGTTTTATTCCACATTATCAGATATCGTAAGACCACTCGCATCTTTACGGAGACATGGCAAATAAAATATAGCTTTTCTCAAAATTTAGATGATTTTCCTATTTATTTAATAAATTTAATGCACATAGGCAGGCGATCTCATTATACTAGGATCCCCCAATGATGAAAATCCGATTACATTTCTGAGAAAAAAAAAATGTGTTATTGTTCTAGCCTCAATCTTGCTTATTAATAAACTTTGAAGAATGAAAAATAGATAACACAATAAATATCCAAAATGCTTTGCATGACATTTTTGACACTCCCGATTCATTTCACCGGCAATGATAACTTTGAAAATTTTTCGGAATAATATTTTAAGCTCATCTAAAGGTATCAATCGAATTATTATCTAAATATAATATTTATATTTAAGCTAAATTGTCCCTCCCTACCTCTGCGTCTCTCCCCCCCCCCCCCGTTCCACTGTGGAAAATTAAGGTCGGTTTCGGACCAAAAATCGATAACTTTTTTGTTACTAAAGAAAGAGTGTTGAAATTTTTTACAAACATAAAGTAGCATATGATGCTCCCACTGAATTGCTTTTTATTGAAATTTTACGTAATACAAAAGTTTTAAGAAATAAAAAACAATAAAAAACTTCAAAATTGGTATTTCTTTTATTTTTAACAAAAAATATTACTTTCAAAGTGATGAAAATACCTTAAAATAGCTTAGAAAACGACGAAATATACATAAAATGCTTGCCTACTAATTATAGAAATATTTTGAATAGTTGGTTAATACAATTAATTGTTTCTATGGAATAATGTATAGATACGTTATAGATATATATTATACTTGGGCACCTTCAGGTTCTCAAATCAGTTCGTTGACTTTCAAAAGCTGCAAATTATTTTCATCAAGTTCCTGCATATATTTTTAAACGGTTTTCTAATGCTTTCAAATGAACTTAAACAATAATTTGAGTTAATTTGATTTTTAATATTAAAAAAAAAACAATAAAAAGGGCAATGCTACATGCGTTGATAACTATGGCGAACAACCGGTTCCTTAATGCTACCTTTTTTGAAACGATTTTACCTATGTTAACGTGAACAAACACACAAACAAAATATATTGTGCAGATCTACAGCACAGGACCTTTCCAACCATATAAGTTTCATGCGTATTCGTCCACGTTAACACAGGTAAAAGTGTAATACAAAAAATGCGTTCCCCTATTTATATATAGATTTAGGTGTTGTGAAGGTAGAAATGGTATCGGCCCAACAATTTTTTTGCGCAAAATCGGGTAGTCTTCTCCGTTTAATTTTTTATCTCTAATTATAATTTATATTAAATAAAAGTTATTAGTTATTATTAGAATACACATCCTAAGGTACGTGGTGTTAATTTATGCAGGCTGGCTGTCGCTTGTACTTTCTGTAATAAATGGTTTAAGTTGTAGTTTTACATCGTGATAATAATTTTTCTGATCACTGTACGTATCCCGGTGAATCTTTTTCAAGACGATATCCCCTGGGACGATAATACTTTCATCAGACTGATTCTCCTGAAAACTAATATATTTTCTTCTTTTCCACAATTGTATTAGTTTTCTTTAGGTTTAAAATTCCTGCGTTAGATGTGCTTTTGCGCATAGCATTCCTATGATCGTACTTTCTTTCATATCTTTGTTATACTTTTCTCATATCATATTAAATTTTTGAGTGTGCTATATGGCAGTTATGCCTTCGCTATAATTCTCTTATTATCCTCTTAAATTTTGACAAAAGATAGTCTCTATCCGAAACGTCAGTATCTTCAGGTCTTACTACCCTGCGTACAATTTATATTATTTACTATAATTTTTAAGTAACCTTTTTATTCCGAATCAAACCAGTTAGCTATCACTAAATTCTGTGCATAATTCCAAAATGTCACTTCTTAATAGTTGACCTCTAGTTAAGAGTCCTCCGTAATTTCTCTATCATTTTTTAAAATTCAAGACAAGTTTAATCTTAAAAGATGTCAATATATCAAGGGATGTTCAAAATATGGAGGGGAGAGACTAACAAATAGACGCACAAGATAAGACCAATAAGTAACTACAGGTTCGAGTCACATTATTATGACCACTCAATACGTTTGTCTTCGTGGTAGCCCAGCCGAGGAACTATGTCACGAGTTAGAAATTGGTTAATTGATTATATAAGGTAGATTTCCGCTATGTTAAAAGCATATCACTCATTGCTGCAATGGGTAAGAAACGTGATTATCAGATCTGGAAAAGGGGATGATAATCAGCCTTCGGGCCAAGGGTGGGGAAACCTCGCAGTTTGTGAACTGTTCTCGTGCTGCTCTAGTTAAAGTGTACCATGACTGGGAAAATGGGATCGTTCAGAATAAACGGCATGGGAACTTTGGAGCACCACGTGCCATTGATGAGAGGTGAACGTCGGCTGCGAAGGTGTGTGAAGGCCAACTGAAGAGCTACAGTCGACCAACTTACCGCTCAAACCAACGAGGGTGCTACCAGACATATCTCTAAAACCACAGTACAGAGGATCCTGCTACGTATGGGCCTCCTCAGAAACTGGATCACTTCTGATTGGAAAAAAGGTTGCTTTCTCCGATGAGTCACGATTTCTGCTCCACAGAAGTGACGGCCGTTGGCGGGTGAGGCGAGAAACCTCCGAAAACAAGCATCCTGCAACCATTGTTGGACGAATCCAGGCTGGTGTCAGCAGCGTTATAGTTCTTATGGCATTGTCTGGACCCACTGATACCTGTGGAAGGCAACCTCAACAGATTCGTTTATTTATCCATAATTGCAGATCAAGTACACCCAAACAAGACACCCAGAGGGGGACGGCACGTTCCAGCAAGACAATGCGACGTGTCATACGGCTATAATTGTTCGCGGGTGGTATTAGAAACACGATTAAGACTTCCAAGTACTACCCTGGCTCCCTAATTCCCCAGACCTCAACCCAATCGAGAACCTTTGGGATCACCTCGATCGTCATGTGCGTGCTATGGAACAACCAACGCGTACCCTTCAGCAACTGTCGGATGCCTTACAGTCTGCATGGCAACAGCTACCAGTAGAAACCTACCAGAATCTTTTTGACTCACTACCACGCTGTCTAGATGCTGTCCGTGTTGCTAAAGGCGGTTATTCGGGATATTAGCTGGTGGTCATAATAAAGTGACAAGACTGTACATTCAATCTCTACTTAATAATGTGATTGTAAGGTGTTCATTGTGACTTTGTTTATAATAAATACTATATTTCCGAATGATAATTACAAAACATCCTTATGTATTTGAGAAGTTGGTCTTTATGTTGCCAATTTTTTAGACTTTTTTTTTAATCTTGACTTCTGGTTCAGATAAAGCTGAAAAGTAAATAATAATAGGCCCACCCGTCCAATTTATTAGAGAACATGGCCAAAATGGTAGTTAAAATTAACATCTTGATCATTAGAGCCGTGTCGAGGCACTAAAATGTTTTATTTAACATCATTTTGGCCGTGTTTCTGAATAAACAGGACATGTGGGACTAATAAAACTTTTACTTTTTTGTATGCTCTATCCAAATCTGAATTCAAAATCAAAAATTCGAACAAAATTGGCAACCTTATTAATGGTAGAAAAACGATTACCAAAGGACGACTTATGATGATGTACCAATGTATGACGTTCCAGTGACGAATAAGGCACTATATAGAAGGTATATACAATCCTCCATATTTGGTCATTATTTCTATAGCGATGTATGGGAAGTTTCTAAACATTTGAGTTGAGTGATAAAAATATACCGGATGATCCAAAAGTGTATTATATTTTTTTTACATTGTTAACGACATTTTCAGTGTTTGCGCGTGCCTTTTGGATCACCCCGTATAAAATAGATAATATTTACGACTTTAAAAGGCATCAAATATAAATTTATTAAATTAATTGTATACAATTATTTTTTTAAGTTATTCACAAATAGTGTTTGATACGAAATTTGTTTTTATTTGTAACTTTTTGCAAAAGGCTCTAGGTAAAGCGCTTCCTTTGTAAATACACGAAGTAAACTTTACCTTACAAAGTTTAGAATTAGCTGTGGGCTTCCATTTGTCACGACGACAATTTTGTAGCCAAATCTTTCTTCTAGCTTCATTTCGGGTCGGACAGCAGCTTAACCCTTCAGCTGAACTATTTGAATAATTTTGGTGCTGTTATATTAAGATATTAAAAACTTGAAAGTGAAACTTCATACGACCATAATGCACTGCGCGTTTGACCAAAAATGTCGGAATGCATATACCTTCTGTATAGTACCTTAGCGCCAAGGCTTCCTTTATAGGAGTCGTTGCGACGGTATGGAAAAATTACCTACTATCTTAGGCCAAGCAATAACGTAACCTTCATGGTTTCCAACCATGATCTGTAATTAAGGTGGTCGTTGGACTAGGCAAAAAAAAAATAAATAAATAAATAAAACAAAACCCAGGGTTAATGACTTTTTCTGCCACTGGTGGTGTCCAGTCTAATAGAGCCCTAATTTTGTTCGTATTTCTATGGTCAGCAGATAAGATTATATAGCCTTACTTATTGACCATTGTTTAAATTAACTGCTAAAATATAATAAATGCTGATTTTAAAAATCGCGAATGGTTGCTAATCCGACCCGATGAGAAGGTTCGCCCCCTATAGTGAAGTTTTTCTTAATCTGATACAACAATGGTGAGATGGCATTGTTCAACGACCACCTTCATTTATAGATCATGTTTCCAACAAATGAAAAAAAATATAATGATTGTTAAAATCCAAGATGGAAACAATGAAGGCTACATTGTTACTTGATCTAAGATGGTCAGGTGACTTTTTCGTGCCGCAGTCTTGCTTTTACGTTGGGATACGATTCATTGCAATACTGAGAAGGTTCATTCTTCCAACAATCTCCTCATTGTTGGAATTGCTTATGCTTGTTTAGTATAGCAACTCAATACCCATAAAATTTTTTAAAATTTATATTTCATCTCAATTGTCTCGATTTGTACATGTATACTCTGTTTAACCCTCACCTTATATGCCTCATTTTCTCCAAATTTACATCATCCTTTATCCTCCATTTTATTTCCTTCTTTTACTCCGTGCTTCTTGCCCCAGTTTTTATCTCCCAACTTTTTGAACTCCACTTTTTACCCTACATTTCTTGAACTCGGATTGCTTCCAAGGTGAAATAAAATTCAAACCGTTTGGGATACCAAAAAACGGATTTCATATTCATATTCAACGCGAAATTCAAATCAAATTTGGTTGCTGAACATACCCGCGTGCATCTTTATTTATTATTATCTTGATAAATATTTATTTATTACTAGAAGCAACTATGGACAGTTAAAAAGAATACTTTTTTCAACTGTTCGGATGTATCAGGTCGTTGCATATCAAATGTCGGATTTCGAGATGGGTTCCGTACTTCAGTACGTTTTCCACGTTTAGTAGCAAGTACCCATAATAAAGTGAAAAACCTATCAGCGACCAGCTACCTGAAATTTGCATGTCTGCGATGATATTTAATAGCGTTTGAAACCAAGCGAAGATAGTCATGACTTCATACGAATTACGTGTGATAATGCATTAGGAGACCGACAAAACACAGCGTTTTCAAATTGTGTTCTCGATTATGAGTGAGTGATTTGGACTTGTTTCGGGGGCGGGGGGGGGGGGGGGGGGGGGGGGTTGCTTTCATCACCAAGGAAAACATGGTGATGATGATTGCCGACGTCCCG
>JAHWFO010085061.1:427541-456126 GCA_023313115.1 Rhysida immarginata
CCGACTACCATCTTTTTCATAGCCTGGTCAATTTTCTCCGGAGGAAAACATTCCTAACCCAAGCAGACGTCGAAAACGCATTCCGGGAGTATATTGAGCCCCGTGACCATGGATTCTACCAGAGAGGGCTCGAGAAGCTGCCAAATCGTTGGCAACAATGTTTTAATTGCAGTGGGGGTTATTTGGAATAGCACGTGAGAAGGTGTCTTTTCTGGAGGGCCATTAAATATGACCTCTGCAATCCGATATTTGATAAGCAACGACCTGATAATATATATTTCATATGATCATGGTTCCAATTCTAAGTAAAGCAGAAACATTCTCATAGTGAAACTTTTTTCTTGTATTTTTGTCTTTCAGAGTTAAAGTCTTTATTTTAGATATAATAATTTTTTACATGAACATCTTAATTATCTGTATATGTTATTAATTAGATTATTTGGCTATGTTGAATAATATCTAAATAATGAATAACCGTCAGAACTATATAGGATATATGATAATATGCAAAAGCAATATAGTTAAAACAATATATAAAATTAAAATAAACATGGCTGAGAAACATCGACAAAGCATAGCGCATATATAAATAAAATTGACAGAACTTGGTTATTCTACTTCTTAAGACTCCTTTATAAAATATTCATAAATCTTGAATTGCTATGATATTAATTTTATTTTCACTACAAATTCAAAAATAACTTTTGACCTTGTACGCTGTACAATGTAATCTCAATAACAGATAAAGGAATAAATAAAGTAATCTACCTTTACGAAGATAATGTAATTTTTTTCTTCTGAATATAACAGAATTAAATCCATTGAATCAAGTTTTCTGTAAATCACCAACGATAACTAAAAAAAACAAAACAAAAACAACTTTAAGTAACACGTTCCTGTTGTCAGAGTGTTTAAAGATTTAGTAAAATTGTACCCATTGAGGAATAAAATATGGATTGTTTTTCCCCTTTGGTTCTCAGAAGTTGTGTCTGTAAATAAGTTACGCCTTCTATTCTGAAGGGTTGCAGCTGTTCAAAATTAACGAATCGTCAACGTCTTTTATGAGAGCAATTTCTCTGAGAATTCCTCAGTGGAAGAAACCGTGTTGCACTAATGGCAAAAGTAATGAAGATCTACGGGTAAAAATCGCACTTGTTCCATTACACGGCCGGTTGAGTCCGAAAACAGGGGAAAACATGTCAGTTAAGATGTTATAAACGCATTATCCCCCAAAGAATGAATTATTTACATTGCATGCCGTACACTAAACCATAAATCCAATTGCGATTAGTCTTTTGTTGCTCATTTCACGAATTCCCCATTTTCAAGGAAATAGTTATCTCAAAGATATTCAAAAATAATTAGTTTTCCTGGAACTTTTAGCATCCGATGCATTCTCAAGTTGCACATTTAATTATCAAGTTCGTATAAAGTTACTAATCCGATCCTCGCAATATTATCCCAAATTTTTCTCAATGGAACCATTGTTATAGTAATAAGAATAGACATTTGAATTCTAAATTGCAGAAGTTTCATGTAAGAATGTCAAAGCTGGTTTCTTTAATCAGACTTCATTCTAATACAATATGCTTCGAAAAAAATTAAAGCTCGCAGATCAGAATGCTTACACAATATACGCTTTACAATAGTACGTTGAAGTGATGTAACTGAATACTTTCAAAAAAATTTTTAAAACCTCAACAAATTAATTAATGAGAAAAAAAAAAGAATCACAAAAATTATTATTATTATTTTTATTATTATTATTATTATTATTATTATTATTATTATTATTAATTCATTTATTTTCAAACATAAGAATGAAAAAAGGGGTACATCGAACATAGCTACGCTTTAACAAAGGAGACCCCTGATACATAAACAAATTCATCAGCTTAGGACAAGAACGAAAAACAGAACACACATAGCAAAAAAATACAAAGAATTAAAAGCATCATTAAAATTATTATACAGTATTAAAAATTTGTCATTATCTATTTTTTAGCTAATAATTTAAAAAAACCTATAATTATCTACCTTCTTTAAATGTACAGGAAGTTTATTCCAGGTAGAAATCATACGATTTGTAATCGTATATCTACCAATATTTTTCTTTGATTTTGCTATTCTTAAATTATTTTTATATCTTGTGTTATAACTATGAAAATCTAAATTTTTATCAGAATTAAAACCTTTAAAATATATTTCTTTGTACATTTGAGTAGTTAAAGCTAAAACATGACGTTGTTTTAAAGTTAAAATATTATTATTTTTAAAATATAAATCTGTAATCGAAGTAAAAATTGGTAATTTATACAAAACTCTTATAAAACGATTTAAAAGTTTCTTTAAAATATATAAAAGAGAGGTTGAAGCATCTCCCCGGCAAATATTAACATATACAATGTACGGATTTATGAAAGCATGATATAAACTTAAACAAGCCTTGAAAGTTAACTGATTTCTCTTTCTTCTGATTATGCCTATAATTGGTGCAATCTTCTTTATTATTTCGGTTATATATAACCCCCATTTCAAATTTTCGGTAAACCAAATTCCTAAAATTTTCAATTTAATCTCAAAAAGAATTTAAAAAATTCATAATGCACCAATTTTAAAAAAATTAATTTTTAAGTAGGCCTAATTACAAATTTAACATAAATAATTTTGACAATAATTTAAGCAAAACTTTGACATGAATTTTGAGGATAAAATAATAAATTTCAGTTATGGGTTGAACACAAAACTTTACTTGGAACTTCTTGAGAAGAACTAAGACTGCAAAAGTCCTATTACGCCAATTTCCTCAAGTGTTGGGCCACGGCGTGAATACACCATGGTTTGGGCAATGGCGTGAAAACGTTCAAAACTATCTTGTTTGAAAAGTTTAAAGTCCTAAAAATTATGTTGTTTTTACCGATTTGAGAAATATCTATTTGAATAGTTACATAAATAAGGAAATAAAACCAATCATTATATTAAACTTGTAAAGAAGATAATTATTTGTAACTCAGTTGCAAAAATATACATTCACTAGACAATTTCAATAAATCCTTACTTTTGATGTCATTTTGCTCAAAAATGAACGGGAAAATATGAACTGAAAAGAATGCAATAGATGTCGGATATGTAGAAATCGTTTTAAAAAAATATCAACAAAATTCATCCATTCATATTGTTACAACAGAACATTAAACATATTTTTAGTCCTTCAAAAATTTCCAATCACCCCTCAAAAAAATTGGAAAGTTTTAGCTGACTGCAACTTAATTTGCATTTTTATGTTGTAGTAAGCTTAATCTGCCATCTTGCATACAAAAAAAATTCTCAGCTTCCCTGTGATTTTTTGGGACTCAAATCACATAATGGGGCGAGGCAAAACAACCAGTAATGAAATACGCAATTTGATTGTAGACAATCACTTTCAGAAATTTTCTTTTCGCAAAATAGCTACTGAATTAAATATATGTCAAAGTGTAGTTGTAGAAATCATTAAAACATGGAGAGAAACAGGAAAATCTTCCGCAACTAAGCAAACTGGTCGATCAAGGAAAACATCAAAAAGGCAAGATAAACTTCTCCCAAGAATATTACAGTGCAAACAACATGTCACCACATCTGAAATCACAATTGACTGGTGTGAAACAACAGGAGTAGATGTCTCAAATGCTGCTACAAGGCGACATCTGAAGGAACAATGTTACGATTTTTATACTTCAAAAGTCAAACATCTACTGTCAAGTCTTCAAATGGTAAAAAGGCTGAATTGAGCTAAAGAACATCTTCAATGATCTTCAGAAACGTGGAAAAGTATCATCTTCAGTGATGAGTCAAAATTTACAGTTTATGGTGAAGAAGGTAAACGTGTTTTTCATAAGAAACATGAAACATATAAGCCAGAATGCTTAAGTACAAGTGTAAAATTCTCTGACACATAGAGAGTATGGGGTTGTATGAATGCAAGAGGAGTTGGCCAATTGAAATTCATTGAAGGGATGGTTTATGCTCACAAGTATCAGGATATATTGGAGGAATGTTTTCGTTGTCTTCGTTGCCAGAATTAAATCATAACGGTCAAACAGTGTTTCAACAGGATGGAGCAGCATCACACCGATCTCGAACAACTATGGCGTGCTTTCAAGCTCATGAAGTTGAACTCTTAAAAATTGACCACCAAACAGACCCGATTTATCAGCAATCGAAAATCTATGGCATATTCTGAAAAAAGGGGTCCGAAGGAAGAAACCACGGACCTGAGAGGAATTAAAAGCTACCCTGACCAATCTCTGTGCGAAAATATCTGCTGGCCAATGTGGGAAATTGATTTCCAGCGTGCCATATTGTTTGCATGCAGTAATTTCTGCTAAAGGTGTGAAAACTAAGTACTGATTAGAAATTTTTGAAACGGCAGTCTGGGTGGTTGGATATTTTTGAAGGACTAAAATTATGTTTAATGTTTTGTTGTAACAGTGTGAATGGAAGAACTTTGTTGATATTTTTTTTAAAAACTATTTTTACATAACTGAAATCTATTGCATTCTTTTCAGTTCATATTTTCCCGTTCATTTTTGAGTAAAATGACATCAAAAATAAAAATGTGTTGAAATTGTATAGTGATTGTATATTTTTGCAACTGAGTTGTACATAGACTATGTGGATCGTTATATTATAACCAAGACGCAGAAAAACAAGTAAAAAAAACATAATTTGATAACGAACAAATAACCAATCCCCTCAGATCGTGTGAAGGCCTTGTTAAATTATTATTATCTTTTTTGACATGAAATGCTTCTTTAATAATTCACGTGTCTGGCTAATGGATTATTATGAGAGTTTAACTACTCTCTCATGCTCAACAATGCGCCTTCTCAATTATCGTCCCGTTTGTCCTGTATCAGATTTTTGACACTGGAAACAAGGAATGATAAAAATAACATTAGCCTAATCTAATTTAGCGTTGGTTGCAGTTTCATTTTTTTTAAACAAATTTTGTTGATAACTGTTCTGATTATTTTTTTAATTAAATCGTTGACCAAATTTTTTAACGTGTGATCAACTGTTGGAGCAATCATGATGTCGTCATTTTCTAATATCTTCTTAAATTTATAAAAATATTTATTAATACTGAGAGAACATCTTTCTTGAGAAGGAGGTAATTTAGACTAATTATTAATAAATACTTCAAAAATTGCATTAAAATTTTTGCGTAATTCGTAAAAATTAGTTTAATATACACTCACTCACCAAAAGTCATGGCATACCTGCCTAATAAAGTGTCGCGCCTCCTCTGGCCCGGATAATGGCAGCGACTCGTGGTGGAAGAGAGTGTGCCAGTCCCCGGGAACACATACTCAGGCGCTGCATGCCATGTCGCCTCCATTGCATTTACCAGTTGTGATGGTGACGACCTGACAGATCGTTCGATGACATCCCATAAATGTTCAATGGGATTGCAATTTGGGGAAAGTGGAAACTAAATCATTGTCGTGAAGTCGGTCGAGCACCTGCCGTGTTGCACGGGCCATGTGTGGAGGCGCATTATCTTGCTGGAAGATGCTGTCGCCCGCGGCGTAAAAACAGTTCATGAAGGGGGCAGGTGGTCCCCAAGCAGATCGACGTAGGAAGTATGATGCAAATTGGATGTCAGATGCATCAGTGGATCCATTGCTTGCCCCAAGAAAATACCCTAGACCTGTATGGAGCCTCAACCTGAGTGGTCCCCACCTGACAAGCGGGATCCATGGCTTCGTGTGGCCTGCGCAAGACACGGAAACGACCATCGGTCTGATACAGCGGAAACCGTGACTCTTTGCACCAGGCAACCCTTCGCCATTCCTCGATTGGTCTAATGCCGATGTTGGTTGGCCCAGGTTAGACATTCCCGACGATGTGCAGTTGTTAAGAGTGGCACCCGTCGTGGCCTCCTGGTCCCAAAGCCTGCAGCTGCCAAGTTTCCCCGAATTGTCGTCACGGACACAGTTGTGGGACGTCCCTGGTTTTACTGCATGGTGATTTGGCCCGCTGTCGCCCTTCAGTCAGCAGTTGCAAACCGGGTGACCCGGCGAACACCTCTGGCATCAATGAGGCGTGGGCAGCCCGTCCGCTGTCCGACTTGGGTTGTAACCCCTCGTTGGGTGTACTCTCGATAGCCTCTGGCAACGTTTGTGCGAGAAATTTGCAGGGTGTTGGCTACATCTGATACTGAGGCATCCATCCGTCAGGCACGAATGATCATCCCCCGTTCAAATGCAGAAAGCTCTCAGCGTGCTGCCATTTCTGCAGCTAGTTTTGCTTACAATGATTATGTGGGAGCAACGTTGAGACCTCCGCTATAGCGCACTCTGCCATTTGCCAACGTGGCGAGGTGAGCTATTCAATTTCCTTGCACTCCAATTGTGAAAACGTGATGTTTCCGAAGCCTCCGCATTGGACTTTGAAAACTACTACGAACGTTGTATCACAGGCACGTTTACAGTTATTTCTTAGTGCCAAAGCTGCAGAACAAGCGTTCCCGGAGCTGCGTTGTTACAATCTTCGTTAACAGTCTGAGATACGAAGACTATGGCCATATAGCTTAAACTCTTACATCGAGAAGGAATTGGGCTTCTTGTTGGTGAAGTAAACTGTACTTCCTAGCTGTTCTTCTATGATCTCCGAACTTGACAATTCTATAAATATGAACAGAAAGGATAGAGTTTTCCCGACAGAATCGTTACAGTGGATGAAACTTGGTGCTTTCATTTCCAACCCGAAATGGAAGCATTATGGGTCACCACCCCCGAAAAAGTCAAAAGCAATTGCACATAGTACGGGGACGGTGATGTTGACCGTGTTTTTTGATCGAAAAGGCCCGATTTTACTGGACGTTCTTGAAAAAGGCACCACGGTTAACGCAGCACGATATGGAGAAACATTAAAGACACTGCGCGCGGCCATCAAACGCAAGCGTCCTGGACTTCTTACAGAAGGAGTGCTTCTTCTCAGTGTTCCCACTAAAATTGACAGAGGGCAGGCTGTCAACTGCAGCAAGAGGGCACATCATGCAGTGTCAAGGCATCTCATAAGGACGGGGGGCGAGGGGCAGGGATAGGACTAAGCCTAATTGTGTGCTTTCTGTTTAATAAAATCAGGCGGAAGGATACATGGAAGAGCAAGAGCAAATTGATAAGCACCATTTTCGCGGAAAAGCACTGTTTTTGGGAACGGGCGCACTACTCTTGCGGCAGGGCGCACTACTCTTCGGCAGGACGCACTACTCTTCGGCAGGACGCACTACTCTTCGGCAGGACGCACTACTCTCGCGGCAGGGCGCAGCGCCCTCCTAAAACAGGCTATCGGGAGCACTGTTCTCCAAGACAACGCGCGTAGTCATACCTCGAAAGCAACGGTAGACCTCATCAAAAAGTTCAACTGGGAAGCAATGCAGCATCCACCTTACAGCCCTGACTTATCCCCATGTGACTTTCACGCGTTTGGGGATCTGAAGAAACATCTGAAAGGGCGCAGGTTTCAGTCGGACGATGAAGTGAAGGAAGAGGTTTTGGAATGATTCCACACGCAACCGAAAGACTTCTTCCATAAAGGAATTACACGCCTTGTTACACGGTGGGATAAATGCCTTAACGCATTTGGAGAGTATTTTTAAATTCCTTGTATACACTTCGGAAAAAATAACTCGTATAATTAGAAACAACGGAGTCCCACAGGGATCAATTTTGTCGCCTCTATTTTTGTCCTTTTTATAAACGATCATCCCATTAATTTTGTACGTTCGAAAGTCATAATGTACGCTGATTATGTGGTACTATTGATTGCCCATAAAGATCCAGAGGAATTATTTGCTAATTTAAATATGGCGTCCTCAGAGTCTGCCAATTGGTCTGCATCTAACAATATTGGATGCGCGCAAAGTTAATACTGCAAAAACTAAGCTAATGTTATTTTTTCAAAAGAACAAACGGCTAATACCTCAATCTCCTGAGGTCCTGCTTAAAGGTGAACTTATAACCCAGGTGGACACTCCAACATAATTTATCTATGGACAAACACAATGAGACTCGTGTCTAAACTAAATTGTCAAATGGGTTCAATTTATCAGCTTCATTATTTACCTCGTAAGATTTGGTACTATTATACCGTTCCTGGATTCATTCCAGCCTTTGCTATGGTATTTTGTTTTGGGGTTCTACGACATCGAGTAACCTTCAGCGCATATTGAAATTACAAAAGTGGTTTATTCGAATGCTGCTAAGAGTTCCCTCTAGCACCTCAGTCTATAATTATTTTAAAACCTATAATCTGCTATCTGTATATCAATTGCTAAAATTGCAAATATCTACTTTTGTTTATAAGGCCTTGAACTCCATTTTAACACTTTCAGCCCCGCTAACTTAAACCAGTAAAAAAGCCTTACATAGATACCTCACGCGGCAGTTCAGAATCATTTATTTACCTAGAGCCGCCAGAAATTATCGTAATAATACCTTGTCTATTTTTGGTATTAATACTTGTTCAGAATCACCACAAGAAATTCGAGAGATAGCGATATTGTCAAAGTTTCGATTTTGTTTAAAAACCTCTTATTACTGTTTGCATTCTTCGGGGCATGGATTCTATGAGATGTTGGTAGGTTGTAGGAGGAATTTGAGACCAACTCTGAAGAACTGCACCTTCTAATTCCTGCAGATTTGATGGTGCTGGATCCCGCTGCCTGATGGCCCGTTCGATCTCATCCCACAAATTCTCAATGGGATTGAGATCTGGCGATTGTGCAGATGAGAAGCAAGGTAAACTCTCCGGCATGTTCTTCGAACCATCTGAGGACGATGCCAGCCTTATGACAAGGGGCACTGTCCTGCTGGAAGTATCCATCCCCGTCAGAGTACACCATTAACATAACGGGATGTACTTGATCTGCGACAATACTTAAATAATCTTGGGCACGCACACATCCGTGCAGAGGAATCAAAGGATCCAAACAATGCCAAGAAAACATCCCCCAAACCATAATACTGCCGCCAGCAGCTTGAAGTGTTGTGGCGATGCAGGTGGGGTCCATGCTTTAGTGTTGTCTACTCCATATTCTAACCCTGCCATCTGCATGATGCATTTGAAATCGTGACTCATCGGACCACATGACCCTTTTCCAGTCATCTACTGTCCAATCCTTGTGCTCCTTGGCGAATTGGAGACGTCTGCTCTTGTTCAAGGCTGACAGTAGACGTTTTCGAACTGGTCCTCGGCTTCCATAGCCTAAACGGTGTAATGAGCAGCGAACAGTTCGTTCAGAGGCGGTCACAGTTTGTCCTTGATTAAGATTTGCCGCTATTTAACGCACTGTTGCTCTTCTGTCGCCCTGGATAAGTCTGGCCAATCTCCTTTCAGCTCGAGCATTGAGGAGCCTGTGACGACCACACACTTGACGTTGAAAGCCGGTTTTTTGCTTGGTAGTTCACTCTCTGTAAACATTAATAACTGCTGCTCTTGAACACTTCACAAGTTCAGCTGTTTTGCTGATACTGGTTCCGACACTGCGCGCGCCGACGATCATCCCGCGTTCAAACTCAGTTAAATAATGTTTTTTGCCCATATCGTCGCAAAAAACACAGTGCAACTGATGGTTCACCTCATCTGCATTCCCTTTTTATAGCTATCTAGCCCTCTAGCGGCAGCACTGTGACGCAATATCTCATTTGCCTAAAACTGTCAGGTGGTCATAATAATTTAGCCACTCAGTGTATATAATGAATAATTCCCCACTAGAGTATTTTTCATAATAGAAGACTAACGAAACGAACCAATCAGAATTGGCTGCTTATCGCTTAGTTTTCCTTTACATAAAGTAGGTTAAATGTTTTTAAACTCTTTCTAATTTGTTTACTTAAAAATCTCACGATGTGGAAGCTTACAAACAATTAGAATTAACATTAAAGCATTAAGCATTAGCTCTCTCTCTAACGTCAGGAGAAAGTAATGAATCAACAGTAGCTCCTTCTGATTGGTTTCCACTCTAACCCGAACAAAGGTCAACGGTCTTCTTTTATGAAAAATACTATAGTCCCGCAATCATAGATTGATATGATCACTTCATGTATATATCTACTCTACTATTTATATGGTTTGATTATTTTTGATTAATGATGAATTCAGGGAGCAGCTATAATGCTAAGCTTGGGTTATCAATTTCGCAGCTTTGGTTACTTTCTGATGATCTGGATGGCATGTGACGAATTCAAAGCAGTGCCTTTCATTGTAGTTGTAGTTCTTTGGTGAAACGAGTTCAAATTGTCAGTTAGCTGTACTTTCAAATCACTAGTTGTAAACAAACTAATTATTTATTTATACTATTTATTGTTTTATGCCCCCTTAGATCTTACATGTATGGTCTGAGACCTAGGGGATGTTGTTGTATTAACCTGTTTAATAAAAAAAGGGTGAAAGCAGGTTTCCCTGCTGGGCTCGAGCGATTCATTCAGCAGGATCGGCACCATGGTTTTTCGCAATGGATAAGTAAAATACCTTTATTATTAATTTTATTTACAAGTTTACATCCAAAATTGGACTAGAACTATAGTAGGTTTCATATATTAAAACATGGTGTCAAATCAAATGGAGGCAATAGGGAGAAAACCGAAGAAGCCGGATGCTTTAATAAAGGATAGAACAAAAGATCGGGCGTCTTCTTCACAACGGTCCTCCCCCGTCGCAACGAATAAGACGGCCAGAAGTTCATTGGAAAAAAATAAGAAAAGAGAGCCAATGAAAAAAGAGAGAGATAGACGGCAAGAAAAACGCTAGGCGTCGCCGTTAAGAAAGAGAAAATGAGATAGAGGGAAATACGCTGGCATGAGGACGGAAGAAATATTCTCGGAAGAATGTTAAGAAAAAAAGGCGCAGAAACGGGTTTATGTAGAAGAAAGTGCAGCAGAGAAGTCCTGTCCGCCCAGCACCAAGCAAACCGATTCGAGAAGATGGAGTCGGGATAAGGCGCAGATAAAGGCGAAGACGAAGTTTGGTTTTGGCTTTTCGAGTAACCATATGAGTAGAAGACCTCCGGATCCATCACCTTCTGAAATGTGGAGGGGGTGTCCCATTGTTTTTACACCTGGCCACCACTAAAAGGTGTTTGTCACCCCCTTCACATTACATTCGCGCTGGGTCTACCCCTCCACATTGCATTCGCGCTGGGTCTACCCCTCCACATTGCATTCGCGCTGAAACCCTGCTGACGCTCCGTTTTCTGGCACTTTGTACAATACGGCTGTTAATGTTTTAATTACCTTTAATTAATGATGGTTAATTAATTTATTAAATAATTTTTTATTTACGTTTGAATTTCCTATATTTGGGACTGTTTGATTAATTTTTGATCGGGTTTCCATCCCTAGGTGTGGTCCCTCATCTGGCTGATTAATCACGTGATTGCGGCCATGTTCAGTTGTCCTGAGGCTGAAAATAATATTAATTTCGTAATACTTGGTTACGTCATGCAGTGAAGCATCCCTGTCCTGAGGAGTGCCTTACAGTGAAACACCACAACCCGTGTGGTCCTTGTTTCACATATTGTGCAGTTTTATCTGTGACAAAAGTACATCAACAACTTACTAAGACCATCTAGTTTATTGATCGCACTGATTTTTGTTAATGTCTGTAAACAGTGAATAGAGGCTGATTAGCGTGCTTTATTACTGTTCAGTTTTTCAGGTGATCGTCTTTGTGGTGCCCGACTGCTAAGGGTTATCACATAAGTTCTCATCGATGCCTTTGAATAAACCTTTTTTCAGGGCATTTGTGGTTGAATTTGCCTGATTATACTCTTGCAGTACAAGTTTTTTTTTCATTCACCATTTTTTCAGGCTCTTTAATGTGATTTTAAAATGTTGTTCCGTGATGCTACGACAGCCAAGGTGTCTATTGTCACGGCACTCAAACGCAGACTCGCGAGGCTGCTAACGAGACAGTCGGTTGATGCCAGGGTGTTCTCATATAAGTTCTTATTGACACAGTCGAATAAGGGTTTTCATGGTAATTGTTACTGAATTGTCTATATTCATACATTCATTTTTTTTATATTTTAACAATAATTTTAAATGCTTTTCTGGGATACTATAATGACGGTGTCCTCAATTTTCACGTCTTCACACATACAATTGTTGAGGCTGTTACCAAAGCAGTGAACAGCGTAAAGCTTTTTATTCGGTCTCAACGTTGCTAATTGTCAAATACGTTGAAGGTGGTTCACAGTTTTTCCAGCGATTGCGAGTGCCTTTGTACTAACATTTTCTATATATTTCAATCCAACTTTACTTTTTTTTCTTTTGACACGAAGCTTACGATTTTTATCTTCTTTTTTGTTATTGTTATTTCAACTGAATACGTGAAGGTATATGCAGTGGGTTCCTATTAACAATTTTGTACGTAACAGCTATCGCACTACTTGGGTGAGGTCTAGCCTGTAAGGTATGAACAGTGTAGCCGACCTCTATTAGCAACGTTTGCGCTAATCCAACTAAAAATTCCTCGTGTAATCCAGGGTACCATGAAATTCGTTTCCGCATTAGTTTTACTGGTTTTTCACCTCATTATAGTGTTTGCTTTTCAGTAAAGGCGTATTCTATGGTAACCACTTTGGTCAAGTATAACAATGACCACGTTAGATGTCATCAAGTCAGTGCTGTTCTGATAAACACACTTCCTAAGCCAAGCTAAAAAAATCTTTGTGGTTTCCATTCAGAGTACACGAATTACGTTACCCCATTAGTTTCACTAGTATTTCACCTTGTTAAAGTGCTTCCTTTCTGCAAGTTTGCGAGTGCAAGGGTTATAACGTAATGCAAATATAACATCTGCCGCGGTGACCAACATCTAAGTCGGCAACTGATAAGATAAATGTTCCCGCTAAACCACGCTAAAAAATCTTTGCGTCTTTCACCCTGGGTACGTGAAATACAAGTGCTCCTAGTGGCAGACAGTTTTCACATAAGCTCTCATTGACACAGTCAGATAAGGCATTTCACCTTCGTACTTTCTTTTTCCAGGCCTTTTTACACTTTTTTCGTTATCTTTAAAAGTTGTTTGCGACTTTTGTTTCCAGTCTGACCTGCGAGAGACTGGAAATTTTCCTCTCATTTTTCAGGAATGCAATTTCTGATCGACGATTTTTTTAGCTCATGCAACTTTTTCCAGTCATCATTTTCGACTCTATGGCATTCTCCAGCTTAAAGCTTAGTACTGCGTGCAATTTTTTTCACCGCGTGATTAAACGATGCAAGAATTTTTCACAGTTTTTCTCGGGAATGCAAGTTTTGTTTCATGTGCGACTTTTTAAACTGAAATTTTTGGGTTTCAATGAAAATACAAGGATAATGACAAAAGTCAATGATCGTTTTTTACATTGTTTGATTGGGTGTTCAGTAAGATTTTCTGTTATGATTTTTCATCTGATCAATTTAATATTTTTGCAGCCTCAGTGTCATCACTTTGCACTTTGCTTACCTAGCTATACAGTGTCTAACCGAATTTTTAATCATTTGGATGTTTTTAACGAGATGTTAAAATTACCTTCTCCAATTCTTCAGACAGATGACACGTACGACCCAATTCTCAGTCTCTTGACAGAGGACTAGGAAAATTTCAACAAAATCGAATACTCTGATTTTTTTGGGTCTCTGTTATGCAGAGACAAAGCAAAGCAAAGAATTCTCTCTGTGCACAAAGCGACAGCTCGTGCCCCTAAAGAATACCTGATCAATGTGTAATCAAGGACTTACTGGGTTTCTGCTAGAGGTGAAACACACAAGTGTGGGGTCATGATTACAGATCAGAGGTCACGTGAAAATTTCACGAACGAAAAACAAATGTTATTTACTGTATAGATGGCCATTAGCTTTTGATTTTTTTTTAAATGCTGACAGAAGACAGGTAGTTTATAACATTAAAGATTAAACGTTACAAAAGATGATTAGGTCATTGGTATATTTCACAAACAAGAAATAGAAATTGTGAAAATAAATGAATGGTTTACCGAAGTGAGACTTATTAAATCAGATATGATTGTTGAGCCACTTCTTTATTCACAACCAGATTGCTTGACATGTCCAGTGTAGTGAACATTATGCAAGAAAGGGTTAAAAAGATAATGTAAATATTTTTTTTACTTTGATAAAGATGCTCCCAAGTACAGAAATTAGGCAGAACAGTTTTTTTTGTTAACTCAATCCAATACGTATTGCCCCAGGGCTTACTATTCTTTGGATTTCATGAGTATCAACGGGTTGGTGTCTCATTTAGGATGACTACTTCACCCTGAGATTTCTACAACTTTATTCGTTTATGTAAAAAATTTTGCAGTGCATGAAAGTTGGTTCCACTTAGGATAAAAATTGATCTATGCATAAACGCTTTTCTCCACAAGCGTTCTTTTCGAGGACTAGTTTAACTTTTCACGTTTCTGAGGTGGTGCAATTATGAATTTGGTACACATTTATTAAAAAAAATACTCCAACTACCCTTAAAGACGCCAGCCATCAACCTGAGTGAAATCCCCGGTCTCGCCATGCATCCCGTGGTCTCCAGTGCCGATTAAGCCGTCACCCCGATGACGAGCCCTAAACCCGACCAACGGTGATCCGGCCTGAACAACAGACGGATCGGCGACTATAGGTTTTTCAACCATCGAATAGTTGGTAACACGGCGGCCAGTCAGGGTTTTTTTCCAAAACCCCCTCACTGGAAGCCTCTATTGTGTTATCAACTCATTCGATAGTTATGAACAGGAATAAAGGATGCAAATAAGCCTCTATTCACTGTTTACTGACATTAACAAAAATCAGTGCGCTCAATAAATAAGATGGACTTAGTAAGTTGTTGATGTACTTTTGGCAGAGATAAAAGCGTACAATATGCGGAAAATGAAAGCCTTAAAATTACCCTTGTATTCGTTGGGATTGTGAAATTTAGGTGTTCAATTTGTATATCCAACCATTGCATAGCTACATTCTCATCACGTACATATTAACAGCTTTGAAGCACATTAAATTTGGTTTAAAGATCTCAGAAGATCAGGTGTAAAAGAATGAAAAACTCTGATAGATCACAGTCACCTGAATTCAACCTCAAATGATTGAAAAAAAATATTAATCAACGCTGTTGAGCACAAATACGTTAGCAACAGATCTTAAACAATGTTGTCGTTAAATATACTTATCCAATCAAGCTAAGTGAAGTGAACTTGAAAGAATTTGTTGTATTTGAGAAGGTAAATTCAAAATTTAAACAAAAATGGATTGGAAACCCAGCTATTGAAACACTTGAAACTGGCAACCACTCACGTCTGTTACACACGTCTGTGATTATTATTTATACAAATACATTATACAAATTGTAGTAATGATGAACTTGTGAAAATATGTTTTTGTAAGAACGACACATCTGTGAATGCAAACAATGTAACCGACATGGTGAAATAATAAAAACTTGTGATATGAAAATAACTATTGACATTTGCTTTTAACCTCGTATTTTCATTGAAAACCCAAACATTTCTGTTTAAAATGTTGCACGTGAGGAAAAATTTGTGAAACAGAACTGACCTTGCTGAAAAAATCCGTGAAAAATCTTGCATTCGCTTAATCACACGGTGAAAAAAAAACTGCACCCCGCACTAAGCTTTAAGCTGGAGAATGCCATAGAGCGGAAAATGGTAACTGGAAAAAGTTGCATGTGCTCAAAAAATCGCTGATCAAATCTTGCATTGCTGTTAAATGACTGGAAAATTTCCTGTACATCACAGGATAGTCTGGAAACAAAAGTCGCAAGCAACATTTAATGACATCAAAAACAGTAAAAGAAAACTCAGGTAAAAGAAAAAGGAAAACAAGGATTGATCATTAAACAGTGTGTACAATGGGTTGAAAATGGGATTTGGACGAAAAATGTGGGCACTAGAGGCACAGAGAAACGAGCTCAGACCTCCACTCAAACAGTGAATGAAAGCCTGATGCTCAACCCACTGGCCTATGTAGGGTACACAGTCAAGTAAAAGTGAAAAGTCGAAGTGACATTTTAACCAAAATTAAACCTAAATCTCGCATAGAATGCTGACAAAATTGCGTGAACTATGCTTGCACTTAAAAAGAGTAAACCTTGAGAGACAAAAATTATTTAAAGCAAACAAAAACTGAGCAACCAGAACGCAAAAAATCACAGAGTAGAAGAAAATTAAACATTCTTAGCAAGAAACTGTATTTATAAAAGTTTGTGATGTCAATTGTCAACCCTCTAAAACTACGGTTCAGAGTTGTCAGTAGTCAACTGAAACAATTATCAGAAAATTAAAAACAAACAATACACCTTGAAAAAGAAGTAGTTTTATTTAGAAGAAAACGTAAAAGGGTTTGGAAAAAAATTTGGGTCCGAGAAACAATATTTAATTATTAACTAGAAGAGGTACCCGGTGTTGCCCGGGATTATTACACTTGGGATGTAAACAGAACAATCACAAAAAATTAAATTAAATTTTCCAATATCTTAAAAATAAACACATGAAAATGCTTAGAATTAATACAGGAAAAATTCTTAATGAAAATTCGAAAAAAATCTTTTTAAAGGCTCACAATGGATGGACCGCTCCAATAATTTCTTATTCAGATAATCTTACTTCAGATGTACACTTGATGTTGTTGCAATTTCCACTCTTCTCTCGCTGTGTTGAAGCAAAATTTGGCCTTTAATCACTTTGGGTAGTCTAGCGGTCGCCAATTCTTCTATTTACTTGCTTCCCATTTGCTCAATACAGCACGGAGCTAAAGGTTTGCTTTCTCTGTCGTCTTTCCACTCTTTCTCAATAGTCTGCTAACTCTTCATTATCTCCAGCTACTGATCATTTTTAAAGATTTTCAAGAAATTGTTAAGTACTAAGAACTCTCTTTTCTAAGAAAAACCTGAATAACAGGAATTCTATGCATTGTTACAAATTGAAACTTATCCATATTGCATCATCATTTTATGTTCATTGTTATAATTCTTGGAAAGGATTGCTTTATCATTGCATCATCATTTTGAGCTCATTGTTATTGGTGAATTGCGTGTTGAAACCATTGTTGATACCTATTGTTGCACAAACTTTTATTTGCATTGTTGGTCATGAGATATATATTGTTGGTCCGTGCAGTGTGTTTGTGAATTGCGTGTTGATACCATTGTTGCAAAAACTTTGTCTTGCATTGTTGGTCATGCGATATTTCTCATTAATATGCCCTGCCATAACCATGAATATCGATTTTATATCAATAATTATTATTTTTTCGAAATCTCAAGTAGACAGTGACCTTCCTCATGCTTTGAAGGTCATGTATGCGAAATTTCATCAAGATCGGAATAAAACTGTAGATTTGTATAAAAAACGTACACACAGATCCACAGACCCACCCACAGACCCACCCACAGACCCACAGACGCACAGACCCACAAACATCCTTCTTTATATAGATAGAGATTAGGCACTCAAATTCAGAGTGCCAGTCATCTAAGCAACCCACGATTTCCTTGCACGTGCCAAGAACTGTATATAATGTGAGACAAAATCACATAAAGGCTAGTTTCCACGTGCCTGAAATTTGATGCGGTTATGCGTTTCACCGTCAAACCGATTATACATCATCTGATTCGTCTGGTTTCCATGCACCCACAAAATCAAGCATCTATGCGATTATGCGTCGTTTTGGTGCGTTTTTGCGTCAAGACGCAAGAATTGATCAAACTTCTGTGTCTATGCGATTAGGCGTCGATTGATCATGTGACCACCCGTAAAGCCAGTGTTTTCATCGCGCACGTGCTTTCATCTTTCATTTAACATGTGCTTTCAATTATCAAGAATCGATACCAGGGTTGCCCACACATGACCTTGCTTTTCTTTTTTGTGTTGATCTTGCCAGAAAATGACGAGAGAAGTTTCTATATATTTTGATTATAATTTAATGAGTCAAATCAGTTTAAATCGATGAAATTTTTCGTGGTTCAGGTCCGTGGTCAGTTGCCTTTCAACCCGTTGATCTATATATAATCTTGTATTAATATACGTATTTCTTATGAAATACATTTTTTTTCTCAAACTTAAATGAAAAAATAAATTGAATTCTCTCGATTAAATGAATAGGATTTTTATTATCAACATGCTCTTATGTTTTTATCTGCTACACTTTTTTGTGAAGTTTTGCTTCTGGTTTTTCTTTTTCCTGTTTTCATATTAAAACTGTTTTCAGGATCTCATATGGAGCCATCGTCAAATAATTTGTTTATTCTGCTATTTTCAAACCTTTAAACAAGAATTGTATTATTTTTTATCTTAATAATATACTTTTAAAAACTCATTTTTAAATTTAATAAAAATTCAAATTAAGATCTGTTTCATAACTGGTTGCTTTAGTCAAAATTCATCTTTTAAGGATTTTCATTTATTTATTTTTTTCTTTCCAGTTCTCTTACTGGCTCTTTTGCTTTTATACCTAAATTTACAATTTTTTTTTTACTGTGTATTCTATGTACAATTCCTTTTACGTTTCATTTTCTTTCTTTCTTTCTTTTTGTTTCTTAATACTTCTTAAAAACTATTGTCTTATTCATCTTTTTAATGTATTATTTACCTTTATTTGCATTTTTGCCATTTTTTTCTATTTGTTTTTCATTATACTGCCAAATTAATTCTGCTATATTTATAAAATATTTTTTTTCAATTAGGGTATATTTCTTTCGCTATTGTAAATTATCGATTACTTGTTTTCATATTACAAATTTTATTGTTTGGAAAATTTAACGATTTTTTATGTTATTGATATTGATGTACACATTTTAATTTTTTATATTTGAGGAAATAGATTTATAATCTTGATTTTTAGAAGGAGTTATATAGCCATTAAAAAAAACCCAAATCTCGAGGGTTCTATTTGCTATTTCAAGAGTCCTTTTCTTCAAAGGGAAACAGATGAGGCTTCCTTGGCTGTAGCCTACGCCCCTGCACCCCCCACCCTTGTCCCGTCAGCGCGATACCAAATAATGTTGTACTTAAGAATTTCCTTAGAAATAATCGCTTCAATTAGCTCGAGAAGCTTTAAAACACACATGGTCAGTCTCATAACATATTTTTTATAGATGGCTGAAAACAATTTTAAAATGGCACGAAAACACCTCGTCGCCGATGCTTCGCTAAACAAGACACCATGCTTTTTCGAAAGCCAACGCGCAATGCATACTGGGAAAGAGCAGGAACATTTCAAGAGCATGGAAACCGAAGCCGCCAAGATGCATAGTCGCATTGTCGCACATTGTAAACTCTTCGACGCAAAATCAACTAGACGCATAGTCGCATTGTCGCATAATCGCAATAAATTTTGGCACATGGAAACTAGGCTTAAGCCCGTTTTTGCACTCTGAGAACAAGGACCCCCTTGTCTGTCACACAGGTTGTGGTGCTTCACTGCAGGGCACTCTCCAGGACAGGGATGCTTCACTGCATGATGTAACCAAGTATTATGAAATTATTATTTTCAGCCTCAGGACAACAGAGCATGGCCGCAATCACGTAATTAATCAGCCAGATGAGGGACCACACCTAGGAATGGAACCCGATCAAAATGGTGACTTAGTTTCGAATCTGCAATCCGAAATATTGAATCTTGATAATGTTTTTGGATGCAATAAATATATAATACTGTACATAAACCTTATATTTATTTATCAATGGACGGGTCTACAGAATCATGTACATCAGTAATACTGAATAAGGGCTTAGAATAACTGAAGTGGGGGGAAATAACCGCGGATATCGAGTCTGTCGCTATGTCAAGTAAACACAGTGTCTACGTTTAAGGTGCCTCTTCTTACTCGCATCTGTGGTCACAATCGAATGCGGGACCACAAACAGGGCACATGCAAGCTTTGCACAGTATATAAAATCACAAAACGAGTGTATTTTGTATGACGAAAAATTAAAATTATTGCGTCACCCGTAACGCTCTTTTTAGCCGGCACGTATAGAGAGGAAGGAATCTGTAGAAATAAATATAGCACTTCAAAGCACATAGAAATTCAACCAGCGATTAAATTATAGATAAGTTTAAGTCTTCAAAACCATCAAAAAATTTAAATATTTCAAAATAATAACTTATGAATTAAATTGCGAATAATAAAAAATATTTATTGTAATGGAAAAGATTTTATTCCAATTTACTAGCATTCATTATTCTTCATTCAAACTGCTGAAAGTAAGACATTCGGCTATTACACGGCTAGGTAAGACGGCGTCTGTTACCATACTTCAATATATTTGATAATATATCCAACACCACCTAAACAAGAAGGCCTGTTCACGAAATTGTTATGTATTGTTACATCTCCTAGAGTAGGCGAAATTTAGGGCTTATTATTGGTAGAAATACGATTAACATGGCCTACTCTAGACGATGTAACAATGAAATAACGATTTCGTGAACTGGCCTTCTTGTTTAGGTGGTGTTGATATATCTGTAATAAAGATCTGAAGAAAAATTAGTGGTCAGAAAACAATGGTCAGGTGACTTTTCAGTTCCGGCGTTTGATTCAAGCCTGCGCCAACAATGGTTAAACGTGCAACAACAATGCAAAACTGTTTCCCTAACACTTTTTGGTGTCGGTTTTGCATCACGTTTTTATAGATAGATGTCCAGCCTTAAAACATTATCATGTTAAAAGTAATCAAACTGTCCCAAATCAAGGAAATTCTAAGATAAATAAAAAATTAATTAATAATTGACCATCATTAATTAAAGGTAATTAAAACATTAACAAAATGTACATCTGTGGCATCAGCAGTCACATGAGCCAGAAAACAGAGCGTCAGTAGGGTTTTAGCACAAATGGTATGTGGAGGGTATGACAAACACCTTTTCCAGAAGGCGATGGATCTGGAGGTGTTCTACTCATATGGGAACAAGAAAAGTATTTCCACAGCGACTCGGAAAAAGCCGATGTGGGAATGATAGAGGTAAAAGAGCGACATGCAATCAATGGCAGCTCGTACAGACGGCAACGTGCCACAAAGAAGTTCCACAGGCGCTATCAATTCCCTATTCGCATAGTTAGGAAATTTTCAGTCTCGTTACAGCACAGGCATTCGGAGGACAACAGCGGATTGGCATTGGATTCCGGACAAATTACACTACGCACGGAAAAAACAGGTAAAGGACGGTCTCCTATGTCACGTGGCCACCGGGCTCCTCAAGCCTTGTTTCCAGTAGTTAATCTAAATAGTAAGCTTACATCTCATAGACGCTTTTGCTAGAATTAACATAGCCAAGTAAGGTAAATGCTAGTGAGCTCATTAACATGTCCTACTCTTGTTCTCGACATCATATTCATAGATCTCCCTCCAGCTGCGCTCACCTGTCTATGGAAAGAGATGGAGGAAACCTCGCCAGCGCATATTGTTCTCGTGCTCCCCCCAAAGGCTGACGAATCTTCAACACGGAAGAACTGTATATTTACAATTTAAAGACATTAGCATTGTGTGACGCTTAGTGCAAACTTTCACGTGGAACTTATTTGAGATTATTATTTGTGAAGTACTTAAGATTACTTTATTTCTTAAGAAGATTTATTTGTGCATCGTTCCACACAATTGTATCCGAACGTTTATTCATTACTGATTTTATTAATTTCAAACTATGCAACAAAAGAAATTAAAAATTCGTTAATTAATTACACTGCCCGATATTGTTCACACTCTAATCATCTTTTTATTATGAACTAAGCATTTATACGTGATACTTGGCTTTTTGCATCATATTAAAAATATGTAATTGATGATTTAAACATGACTTCACAATATAATTTAGAATCTCATTCTTAGTATTAAAGGGTAAGTTATTTCAACAATCAAAAACACTATAGGACTAAAAGGATTCTAAATACAGGGTGTTTCAAAATGAATATCGCGGTTTTGAGGCTTCGTAGTATTTATTACATTTAACTTAGTTATAAATAATACATCTTGTATATCGAATGAAATAGCAACTCAAATAGTTTTGTTGGTACACCTGTGGCATAACTCAGTACACGTTTGGTTAAAGGTCGTTGTATCCGAGTGCAGGATTTCCCGCAAGGGGCCGAATGACAGAGCTTGTTTCGCATGGCCTCCACGATCACACGATCTGATGCCGTGAGATTTTTACCTTTGGGACTTCATAAAGGATAATTTGTATGTGCCTCTCGCTACCAGCTCACCTGCCCGACTTCAAGATACAGGATTGAAGCAGTTGTTGCAACAATTACTCCAGACACACTGATCAAGGTTTGAGAAGAACTCGCCTATGGTCTCGATGTGTGTCGTGTGACGAACGGTGTTCACATTGAACACTTGTTGGAAAAACTGAGTTGCTCTTTCATTTGATGTATTGCATATAATATGTAAGTTAAATGTAATAAATACTACGAAGCCTCAAAACCCCGATAATTAGTTTGTGCGGGTGGCCGTTGAAGACTGTCATTCTCCCTAGCATCTTACATTATCGTACTGTGATATATGAAAATGCAGATCCTAGTCAGTCTTGTTTAATACGGTAATCTTAAGTGTTACCATAAACGCTATTAGAAGATGAAATTGTACACCTTGTAAAATCATTGGAAAAGTAATTTTTACAAAATAAATTTCTAGAATGAATTTCAAAGTTAAAGAGGAAGGCTGTTCTTTTAAAGTCAGAAATAAGGACGTAGCACTGAGGATGCTGAAATAATTTTTTTCCTGTCGTAGGCATGTATCTATTTTGAGATACCGTATTTACCCGAATAGATCCCAACATCGAATTTAAGCTGGCCCCCCTTTTTTATCATTTTCATGGAGAAAAACATTCTCAAATATAAACCGACCTCTATTTTTTTATTCAATGTTCTGAAGATTATTTAAATCCACATGATTTTTTTCAATGAATAGACATGAGTACGCCACTGTATATAGACTAACTGTAATCAAAATACATTACAAAAGAGAATTTATTTACAAAACGAAATGCCATAACTTAAACATATTAATAAAAAAATAAAATATAATTTTTATTCACTCTTTTCAACACTTGAAGACTTTTCCCATCTTCTCATCTTCTTCCTCCCAAAAAATATCTTCGTCAGTGCCGTCCATATTATTAGACACGCAACATTTTTTGAATCCTTTAACCACGTTTAAAACAGATGTGCTTTTAATCTGTGCCTTTAATAATAGATTCATTGGAAATAACATTCCATGCAATCATGATCCATTCACTTAATTGTGCAGCAATGTTTTTTTTAGTTTTTCCTGTTGGCCTTCATTTTGTATATAGCCGTCTCAGATTATCCTTAAAAGGGTCGTTTACAGAGACATTTAACCGAATCTAACCTAACCCCTTTCTGTTGTCTAGGCATACACAATAGGATCGCTGGTTTGATATTAATTGGGAATACGAAATAGTGACCCAGGTCAATGCAACAACCAAGAAATAAAATTACAATAGTTACAGAAAATCTGATCAAAAAACAAGTTTCAATGTATATGATATAAAATATACGGTGTGTTTTAAAGTCGCGCACAACAAAGTTAAGCTGCCTGTAAAAGTACCAGTTTGAGAATTTAAATGAAAGTAAAGTATCACAGAGATTAGCTGAAATGTTGGCTTTCATTTTTAGCAGACAAACTTTAGGTGTTACAATAAATGTTTGAAATGACGTGCTCTTTCGCGAATACAAAAGCGTGTTCGTTTACCAGATTTCGTAATACTCTGCAAAGCATGGCAGTATTGATGTTAGAAATGGCTATTGTGATGTTCGTTTTCAGCTCAGCAAATAATGTATGGACTATTCACATAAACTACATTTTTCAGGTAATCCCATAAAAAGAAATCAGGGGGTGAAATATCTGCCAAGCGAGGGGGGCCAAAATCCCTAATTCGAAAGAGGACGCCTAAAGTTTGTCTGGTATAACATGTTTTTGTATTTGCGCTAAAAGACGTCACTTCCAACATTTAAAGGAACATCCGAAGATTGTATGCTAAAATTAAAAGTCAAAGTTTCTGGGATACTTTACTTTCAGAGGTGACAACACAAAAGTAAATTAAACATAACATTTTCCAAAACATGAATCACAAATAAACATATTACCGTCTACTTCTTTGGTCTCACCTCCTAAGCTACTGTAAAATACTTTATAGCATTTGATACGAAACAACAAAAAATAATGCTTTTTCGCAATACGAAAGCGAGACCGTTCGCTAAAAAAAAAAAAAAAAAAAAAAAAAAAAAAAAAAAAAAAAAAAAAAAAGTGGCGCCGATCAAAAAATAAAAATATTTTCCTCGCACGCAAATTTAACCCGAGATCACTTTTTTGTAACACTTTTCTGAAAAAAAAAGAACCACGAAATGTATTCGGGTAAATACGATAATGTAAACTGGGGTTACTTTGCGCACACGTGAGTAACTTTACTCAAGGGAAATGCAAACATTTGCTGCTCTCAAAGAACTTATTTTGTGTCGAATAATTTTGTAGTTAATACTTTAATGCATTGTTATTATAAACCAAAATCATTCAACACAAAAGAGGCGCAGCAAATGTTTAAAGTTCCCAAGTATGTGCAAAGTAACCCCAGTTTACGGTATTTAAAATTTTGTAAAAGGCCGCGTGCCGGTTACAGAGAACGTAAATTTAAATATGAAGAACGCATTTATATTATTTAAAATAGCATTCTGCCTCACATATCATGGTATGTTAGATTCCATTGATAAATTTTTGCAACATCAATTAAAATAGGACAGAGTTGCGCTAATGCTTTTGGAATTTTTCGTTCTTTTTACGGGAGGGCACGTAAGGCCGTCGGTCCCGGCTGCTGCTACCATCTTAGAGCAGTCGTTAAAAGCATTGTCATAATATCTCCCTAATACCTCGTCCGACACTGCTGGGCTAGCTTATTGTTGAGCTAGCTTATTCGATAAACTAGATATCTTGGCTTAAGTTGTAGGCTAGGTCGTTCGCACTGAAGTGCTCTAAAGCTAGCCTACAGTTCCAGACCTGTACTCTGCTGTTAAATTTTTAATCTTTCACTATATCTTGTCCCACGTGCGTGTGTAGTTGTATTTTTTCAATTTCGTCGGCCATCCGTTCATACACGATCCGGTTGCGTTTGACGCGTCGCAGGTCGTCGATATTTTCGCCCCAAATCTATATCAAAATGCGAGCTTCCTCCGTAGTCCAGTTTTCCTTTTTTTTCCGTTTTTTTCTATACTTATTGGTGTTGGTGCAGCCATATAAATTACAAAGTAGCGCGATCTTATAACCTTGGTCAAGCCAAGCAAGCGAAATGCTTCAAAACTACGGAATCATGGGAAAAAACGTATCCCATGATGCAGTGCGTTTGTGGCTCAACTGGATAAGCTAGTTTAAAAATCTAGCCCATCATAAGCTAGCTTATCAGAATCTGGGCTAGCCCAACAACAGCTAGAATCGTTCGCACTGCAGTCTAAGCTAGCTTATCAACTTAGGCTAGCTTATTTTTTGCAGTGCGGACGGGGTATTAGGGGTTGTCGTCAGGAAGGGGATCCAGCCATATTCACATCTAATACCCACAGCGACCCCATGCGAATAATGGGAACAGCTAAGGACGATGTTGGTGCTCCCTGCAAAAATATCACCATTTCGACTGAGAATGAAAACAATCTCCATATTCTCAGATAAAAACGAACGATTGCAAGAAAAAGAATAATAGTAAGACCGAATTAGTAAGTAACTATTCAAAAGTTTTGAAAGTTAGATACAGACACCAAGAGCCATAAATATATTTCAATTTCCTTTTTTCCCAATGTTTACTGTAAATTTTTAAAGTTTATTGACGTGTTGTATTATTGATGTGGCTTAGCGAAGTGTCATTTAATCCCTTAAATATGTGACGTAAAATAACTAGAGTCATTGCCGATGGACATATATTAATTTTTTCCTGGAATAAGCCTTTTGAAAAATACTCAAGCAGCCTCAATTTCTTTTTACTGCTCAGAAAAGAACATTTCTTTTTTAATTATTTCCCTAAGTCATCTGGCATTTTATCCTCGAATTAAGCTCAGGACCTCACAAATCGATAGAAATTCGATACTCTCATTTCCTTTCTGTCAATACTTGTGAAGATCGTTCCAAAGAAGATTGCAAATCTCAAGTAGCAGGATCTTCGTTCACTTCAAACTAATTCAAAATCTTAATCTTCAGATAATTTGTAATTATCGTCTTATAACCTATGTTCATTAATTCGTTATTGACGTATATAAAATGCCAGAGCAGGTGAACTATTTTGTCCCTTTTCCTTTTATCATTAAAGAAAAAATCTATTTAATGCATGAACACAAGAAAGGATTATCCATTCTCACGTATTGCAGTTAATTGTAATCATTTATTTTTAAACGAGAGTGAACTATAACATTCACTGAAAAAATCACTTCCTAATATCGCAAATTACTCATCAAGATTTTGGTTCAATACACTTTAGTATATATTTTAATTATTAAATGTGTCATGTGAAAATGAGTGAAGGGAGAGTGAAAAACATTTTCTGGTTGTTGTATCAATACTGTCAATTGGTATGAATCCGAGATGTTGTCGGGCTTTCTCCATGTCCTTTTTTGGCCTACCACTCACAAGGAGTGTAGGCCTATGTCTTCGTTTCCGAAACTCATTTTTTTATATCGACTTAAAAACTTATGACTTGAAAAGGTATGTTTGAAATTTTGAAAAAAAAATCCGTGTTTGACCAATTTTGTGCATAACTCCTCCGAAATGAGAAATAACAAACCAAATAAAAACTATTCATAATTAGAGAGTACCTTAAATTGTTCCTTGGCGTTTTTTTATCTCAATTGAGTAAACCTTTTTAGAGATACAATATTAAATTTTTTCTAAAAATCTAAAAATGCCTGTAGCGTTCAATAAAACAATGTCATTAAACTCGACATATATGGACTCCTCTCATTAAGGCATATTTTTTTGTTAATGTGACTTATTTGGCTCTGATAAGCCGTTTTGGAATTATTAACGACACCCCCCCTCAACCCGAAAAATTAATTCGTAATTAAACTATGCATTGACGCATTTATCATAGGAATGGGCTAAGCCTTTGCAGAGAAATTAATAAGAAATTATAAGAAATGGCAGAAGCATTAATTTCATCAATCCAAACACAATAAAAATGACATGAACAGCCTCCTCTCATTGAGACGAACCTGTTTGGAGTAATTAAGACGAACCCCTAACCCCTCCTCCCCAACAGAAAAAAAATTCTTTTATGAAGCCGTTTCATGACCTGGTAGTAAGCCTGTGCGAATATACCATTCCGCCATTGTAATTTATTTTTTTCATTTTTGGTCTTCATGCTTTCTTTATCGTCAACTACTGAAGTTATTCGTTCGATCTTGGCAATTAATGCTCTTAAAGGCCAAAGCGAGCTAAAAATAATGAATGCCTTGGTGTTTCGACAGATCTTTGGTCACAAACGTAAAATGTTTTGATTAAGAAAACACGGTCATTATTTGAATACAATTCTAGTTTAGCGCAAAAAATGTTTCCAAGAATTAAACTTCGGGCTAAGAATTCGTATTTAAAGTTTCTTTGAAACCCTGCACATGGTAGACATTTGGCGATACAAGTTCCGCCCGTTGACGAATTATTCAACTAACGGATTAGCGAGACCCATTGAAGCGCCCTGTTCTTAAATATCTTATACTAGCAAAGGTACCCGACGTTGCCCGGGATAATTACACTTGGATGTAAACAGAACAATCTCAAAAATTTAAATTAAATTTTGCAATATCTTAAAAATAAACAAATGAAAATGCTTAGAATTAATACAGTAAAAATTCTTAATGAAAATTCGAAAAAAATCTTTTTAAGGCTCACAATGGATGGACCTCTCCAAGGATGCCACTGCTAGTCTAAATAATTTCTTACTCACGTAATCTTACCTCAGATGTATACTTAGTGTTGTTGCAATTTCCACTCTTCTCTCGATGTGTTGAAGCAAAACTTGGCCATTCATCACTTTGTGCAGTCTAGCGGTCGCCGATTCTTCTATTTACTTGCTTCCCATTTGCTCAATACATCACGGAGCTAAAGGAGTGCTTCCTCTGTCGTCTTTCCACTCTTTCTCAATAGTCTGCTAACTCTCCATTATCTCCAGTTACTGATCATTTTTAAAGATTTTCAAGAAATTGTTAAGTACTAAGAACTCTCTTTTCTAAGAAAAGCCTGAATAACAGGAATTCTGTGCATTGTTACAAATTGAAACTTATCCATATTACATCATCATTTTATGTTCATTGTTATAATTCTTGGAAAGATTGCTTTAACATTACATCATCATTCTGTGCTCATTGTTATTGGTGAATTGCGCGTTGATACCATTGTTGATGCGAACACAATGGGCCTATTGTTGCACAAACTTTGCCTTGCATTGTTGGTCATGAGATATATATTGTTGGTTCATGCAGTGTGTTTGTGAATTGCGTGCTGATACCATTGTTGATACCTATTGTTGTACAAACTTTGCCTTGCATT
>JAHWFO010085061.1:456136-486746 GCA_023313115.1 Rhysida immarginata
AAGGTCATGTATGCGAAATTTTATCAAGATCGGAATAAAACTGTAGATTTGTATAAAAAACGTACACACAGATCCACAGACCCACACACAGACCCACCCACAGACCCACAGACGCACAGACCCACAAACATCCTTCTTTATATATATAGAAGATATAGATAGATGGCAATTAAGTATCTATGTGATCCGAAATTTACGCAATGAACACTTTACAATTCAGGTAATTTAATCAGGCAACTTTAAAATGTCTAAATTTCTAGATAGCCACTTCGGTATTACCCCAAGGAGGCCTACAACAATTAGAATAACTGCAGTATTCTTTTTCCACAAAAGTTCAATTTCTGATTGTAAGTCCTGGAATTGCGTTATGCGCTAATAAGCACTTTAACGGTAAGGAAGTTTCTGTTATATCTTTGGACCTATAAAACAGCCGCTAAATGGACGGCGCTTCAATTCCGACGATGAATTAGAACTTGCTGTTGCGCAGAAGTTCCGCTACCCAAATCACATCCCCGAACTTGAGGACGGCGGTTGAGATATCACAATTGTGGCTCTAGGCAAAGGATGTATAGGAAGAGGGAGGGAGAGTGGACACCGCTCTGACACCCCTAAATAGTTAAAAGGTTGATGATGAAGAAACATTCAAGATACCATTAATTGTCTGATGCTTTGTAGAATCCAGAGCGCTGGATACGTGCCTCAGCTAACCGCGCGCTGCATAATTCGGAGATTGCCTGAAAGGTCATAATTGCTCGTCAATGATTTGCGGAGAAACTAGTCTTGGTAAAGCAGCGTCGAGAGGAGCTACGAGGGCTCATTTCATCAGTGACGATTGCGAGCAGGCAGCGACAGGGCGCTTGCATTATCCACATGCGAGCGTCCGAGAAATACCACACCAATATAAATTTTCTTGTATGAGTTTGTTCAATTTCATCCGTATCATGTATTGCCTAATATCCTTGCATCAGGAATTAAATGGCGATGATTTTCAAAATCGAAAAGCGTTTTTTTAATCAAAAAATTAATTTTCTCGAACGTAATATGTAGAAAATGTAAAAAAACCCGTATTTTCTTTCCTTTCTCATCATTTCTGAACGTATGATATATCACATGCCATATGTTGCCATAGTTCTAAAGACCAAGTGACTGCCACCCCCGCAAATCCGACCCTAATGGAATAACTGGGCCTAAACTTCATAGTAATGTAGATCTTGCCTAGAGGAATCTGGATACTGAATTTCACGCCTTTACGTATCTAAATAGCATATAGATATGTTGTCCTGTCTGAATCCCAACCCTGTAATTCCGACCTCAATGGACCAATCAAAAACAAACTAAATAGTGCAGATGGACATGCCCATAGGAAGCTACATTCCCTAATTTCAAACTTCTACCTCAAAAAATGTAGAAATTATGAAAAGGACGGACTGATATTATAAAACCAATATGTAGGTCCATTCTTCCGCTATTTAACAAGAAATTAATCCTCCCGAGGAAGGTATAGGAAAGTAGCGGAAGGGCTGAGGTCATTTATTTTCACCCTTTTATCTGCATTTTTTACCCCCCCCCCCATTTTTTTAATCGAAAAATTGATTTTCTCGAGGGTAGTATTTAGAAATTGAAAAAGAGCTCTATTTACTTTCGTTTCTAATCATTTCCGATCGAATGATATATCACATGCCATATGTTGCCATAGTTCTAAAGACCAAGTGACTGCCAACCCCACAACTCCGACCCTATTGGGACAATTTGGCCCAAACTTTACAGAAATTTTGACCTTGCTTAGAGGAATCCGCATACTGAATTTCATTCCTGTATATGCATAAATACGCGTAGACCTTTTGGTCCCCTCTAATTTTTGCCCTTGAAACTCCGACCCGAGCGGGCCAATCAAAACCAAACTAAATAGTGAAGGTGCACATTCCGAATTTTAACCTTCTACCTCAAAAAATGCAGAAATTATGAAGGGGACGGATTGTGAATTAATGAGCTTCATTCTTCCGCTATTTAATAATATAGATTATGAGCACGAGAGCAATCGTGCGTCGAAAAAATCGATTTTATGTGTGCGCGCTGATGTCAGTAATGCTTAAAAGATGAACAGAAAGTAACAGTGTATTCCTTCTTGACAAATCGATTGTTATATGACATGCCATTATCCTAGTATTCTTTACACTCATTGTTTTAGCACGTGAATTCGACTTGAAGGGGTCCACGAAAAATTCTGAAAAGTTGTTACGGCCGACATAAGACTTTGATGGTCATATTTATGAAAACAGAATTTGAAAAGGTTAATCCGTTTTCAAGTTAACGTGCAAACGACGGACAGCCGGATAAACGTACAGACGAAGCCCCTAATAAACCGGGCATAGAACAGTCGAGTTGCGCATATATACAGGGTGTTTCATAATTGGTGTCCCGTCTTTAGGTCCAAATAACGGCTCAAGGTGGGGGGGGGGGGGGAATGAATATTGATTATTTGGTGTTGATGTCCCCTAATTCAGAATAAAAACATTTCGCGTCCCTGGGGGTGAAGGGGAAAATTTTGAAAATTTTAATTTTGTATGTTTAAGAGTTAAGCATTCATTTAGTGTTTCCTTTAATTAGTTCGAATTGTTTTATCTTTGTTATTTAGTATTCAAGAAGTGAATAGATATAAAACTAGCACTAAGGACTTCCCGGACTGAACATACCGACTTGTGACTCTGTTTTAATTATACTGTTCTGTGTTTTACAAATATTAACTGGACTTGGACTTTACTTACTTAATTAAGGACTCATGTCATTGGACTTTTAGAGCAAGTCGCTCTTTGTATTTGTGGAAAAATTTGAGGTGTTTCTTACGTTATGGCATGTGTGAGTTTAAGCGTGCACAAGCAAATTGTTTGTTAATATATGCTTAGCGGTAGATAGACTTGTATGATTATTTCCTCTCCTTGCTCTACTAAGTATTGCACATTGATACTTCAACTGACGACATTTGCCATTAAGTGCCTTATATATATATATTAGTCCAGTGTTGCTATTGCTAAGTTAGGCAAATCAATTAATTTTCTTATTTAAGTCATTTCTTTTATTCAATAAATAATTCTTTAAACTTTATCTCCGTCCACTGTTACATATCTTTAGTCTTCCACTGTGCCATGCTCATCTCATCTAGTATATTTACATGTTACAGTGGTGGTGCGTGGTAGATGAGCGGTACGACCACAGGCCAAATATTTCTTTTTTGCTGTGCTCTTGGTGTGTGTACACGATTTAAACTTGTTTGTGTCAATGAGTGGTGCGACTTTATGACCAAGTCACCAAGTCAAGTGGTGCGACTTTATGACTATTTTGTGCTTCGCAGGATTGTGTAATAATTATTAAAAGAAAAATTTGAAAATGGTCATTAGAGGATTTTTTCACGCCAATACCTCCGATATTAATTAATAAATAACGAAAAATAGCAAAGAAAATTCCATGGCCTGGATTCAAACCAGGGACCTCTGGGTATACGCCATGGAATTTTCTTTGTTTTTTTTTTCGTTATTTATTAATAATTATTATCTTAAACGCAGCAAGTGTTTGTGTTTCTGTGTGTGCAGTGTTGCGCATCAGAATAATTTTTTTCCCTTCACGACTTGGTGCTATTTGTGGAAGTGGTAGGGTTCGCAAATTCGCTACCAGGATAGTAGTGGTAAAAAAAATATATTATAATAATAATAATTTGTGTTGTGCATCAACGTTAGTGGAATCGACGTTGTGGTGGTGCGACTGTGTTTCAGTGTTTCTGTGGTTTAGTGGCAACATGGATATGGAAGTGATTTCAGGTCAGCATAGCGACCTCACGCTGGCGGTACGAGGGCTACGTACACTGACGATAATGCGGTTGATTTTATTCAATTCCCCACATTTAGCGGAAAACCTCAGGAAGACCCAGAGCAGTTCATGAAACATTTCGTCACTGTAGCCCAGTGCAAGCAGGTCATCCAGCAGCAGTATATGCAGGTCATCCCTGCATATTTAACAGGGGCTGCTGCAGTATGGTATGCTGAATTTGCAGCAGCTAATCCTTTATTTTATGGGACTTCTTTCAGAGGAAGTTTCTGGACATGTTCGGAGGTGGCCACCCAGCTGACAAGAAGAACAGCGCTACAGCAACTAAAACTCAAGGGGCAAGACATTGCTGAATATGTGACAAAGTTTTGTCGGCTTGCAGGAGGCCTAATAGACTCGTCGCAGACTGACAAAGTTTACTTCTTCCTGCAAGGACTCCCACACCGTATAGCGTCACAGATTCGTATTAAGGAGCCTGCTACAATCGAAGATTGCATCGCCTTCACGGAAAAGTGGTTCTGTGCCCATGCAGGAGGGGAAACAGTTCCCGATGAGCCTATGCAGGTCGACACCATTTCACGCCAGACAGCAGCTAGGCGGAAAATGCCGCAGGAATGGCGCAAGTGTTTCAGCTGTGGACGTTTGGGCCATCTACGAAGAGACTGCCGCCAAAGGAAAAATGAGCGGCCACCTGCAAAGAAATCAACAGCACAAATAAACTTTGTGTACAAAAATACAGCCAATGAATTATATGTGATCGCCATGACCATTACCGAAATTGATTGTATAGCGCTTGTTGACACCGGAGCGCTTGACAATTATATGGACTGCAACTTGTGCAATAGACTGAAATTAAGAACGACAACTGTAAGCCCTACCAGATCCATCCAGGGCGTTAGTGGTCAGCCAACAGAGATCACGCATTCCACCTTAAGAGTCCCAGTTAAATGCGGGAGGTACAGGACTGCCTTAACTTCGATAACGTGCCCATTCAAAATTACGACCTTATCTTAGGGTGGAGATGGATTGATCAGGCGAACATACTTTTCGACTGCAAGAAAAGACGATGTGCAGTGCAAAATAATGGGAAAAAAATTTTGGCTGCCCCAGTGGTCCCGAGATGACAGTGACAAGTTCATCTTAGAAAAAGAACTATGTTATATGCTACGTGGAAAGGAGCTCAGTCCTGTTTAGGTCATCTATGCCTAATGTCATCTGAGAAAGAAGTCTCCTATGTTCACCCAGACTGTAAAGACATCATAGCAAAATTCAGCGACGTATTCAGGGAGGAGTTACCTGCAGGTTTACCCCCGAAGCAAGCTACGCAACATGAGGTGCATTTGGCGCAAAGCTTCATGCCCTTTAACTCTCCATTGTATCCTCTATCACGGGACGAGTAAGTGGAGCTTCATAAGACCCTGCAGGAATTAATAGGTAAGGGCCTTATCCAACCTTCAACCTCTTCTTTTGCTTCTCCCATTATATTTGTTGTTAAGAAAGATGGAAAGCTGACATTGTGCGTAGACCTTCGCAAGATAAATAAAATGATGAGGGACAACTTCTATCCAGTCCCTCCCACCGATTCGTTAATCGAGAGATTAGAAAAAGCAAAAATCTTTGTCAAACTGGACATTTACAGGCATACCATCAGATTCGCATGTGCCCTTCAGACATTCCGCTGACAGCTTTCAAAACCAGGTTTGGATTATTTGAGTACTGGCAGAAGCCATTCGGCCTTAAAGGCGCGGCTGTGACGTCCGCCAAGGCCATCAATGAGGCACTACAGGGGCTCATCAACTGCGGCATCGTAGCCTATTTTGACAACATCATTTTTTACGCCCAAAACATGTCGCAACTAAGGAAGAGGCTGAGGAAGGTGCTACAAAGACTCCGCAGAAATGTATTCTACTTACGCCCATCCAAATTCCAAGTGGGGCTGCAAGAGGTGGAATACTTGGGATTTAAACTGTCCAGCGAAGGGAAGGCATGCGAAACAAGACTGACTCAAGCGACAATCCAATGGCCATTGCCCAATAACGTCCACCAATTGAGATCCTTTTTGGGTACGGCACAATTTTATAGAGAACTATCCCGAGGTCACAGGGTTTTTGTTTGATGTACTGAAGAAGGATTCGCCATATAGGTGGGGGCAGCCCCAACAGAAGGCATTCCAGGATTTGAAGAAGGCATTTACAAATCCGCCAATCCTATTCAATCCCAATATACTATGTGATGCATCCGAGGACGCCATAGGAGCTGTCGCCGCTCAAGCGCATGAAACAAAATTATTCACTGTGGCAAATGAATCACTCCACTTTAGAGCAGATGAAACACATTTGCCCATATACGCCAAGAAGCTTCTAGCAATCGTCCACGCAGTAAGACTCTGGTGCCATTACATATAGCAAGTAGCAACGATTATCTATACTGACAACCAGGTGGTATCCAGACAACTAACTCAGGCAAAGCTGTCTAGACTCCAAGCGCAGGTGCTACAGCAAGTCATGGACTTCAACATAATGCTCTGCTACATCAGGTCAGAGCACAATGTATTGGCGGATGCACTGTCCAATCTTTTTATAAGGCAAACGTCTTGTGTAACATCAACACGCAGGAAAATCTGCGATTGGGGCCAGCGAGTGTGTCACGAAATTCAAATTCCAACATGAATTCTGATGACGCTATCGCCCGCTTTCGCTCTCGTATTTAATATCATTCAGAGAGGAAAGCGGGGCAACGTCAGCAACGTCATCAAAAACATCAACACGCCCTGACCAATCACCTCGAAGCAAGGGGTTCGAGTGCAGAGTTGAATGGAGCAGAATGAAGGAAAGAAATTACGACTCGAGTTTCGAACGAGGGAGGTTCGTATTCAGGCGATCTGTATGGGAGATCCCATAACAGTCGCAGAGTGTGCTTCACGATTCGAAAACTGGCTGGGGAAGAAGAGAATTCGACTACCGTAGCAGCGAACTCGTCGAAGCCGCTAAATGCGCAGTTAGGAAAAACTTTGTCGTGCAGCGAAGCCAGGAGGGTGGAGATTTCGCCTATGAAGGAGCAGGAAAGCCGAGCCAACGCTTTGTTTTCGCAGCTATCATTATTCAAGCCTCCAAGAGTGTTCTGGAGAACGGTCGTGGACTGCACATACTCTCTAATAAGTGCCTTTTTAATTGTAGGCAGTGATGCCAATTTTGTCAAGGCAGAGTTCACGGAGCTTTCATGCCGAGAGCTCCGATATTACACGTCTGTGAGAGGCTTGTGGCTTTCAGTATGACTGCTTATTTACGCCACGAACTGGAATTTACTTTGATATAAAATCAAGCGCCTTTGGGAACCAGTGTGTTTCGTATCTCTCTCCGTCTTTCTTAACGTATTTTTGCGTGTGTGCAAAGGTTAAGAAAAATATATTAATATTTACTTATAAAAATATTTATCATATGTTTGCGGTTAGGTGTTACGCAAGCATGTTTAAGAGTTACGCATTCATTTAGTGTTTCCTTTAATTAGTGCGAATTGTTTTATCTTTATTATTTAGTATTCAAGAAGTGAATAGATATAAAACTAGCACTAAGGACTTCCCAGACTGAACATATCGACTTGTGACTCTGTTTTAATTATACTATTCTGTGTTTTCCAAATAGTAACTGGACTTGGACTTTACTTACTTAATTAAGGACTCATGTCATTGGACTTTTAGAGTACGTCGCACTTTGTATTTGTGGAAAATTTGAGGTGTTTCTTACGTTAAGCGTGCGCTAGCAAATTGTTTGTAAATATATGCTTAGCGATAGATAGACTTATATGATTATTTCCTCTCCTTGCTCTACTAAACATTGCACATTGATATTTCAACTGACGATTGTATATTGAATTATCATTATTTATAGCAATATTTCTATTGTTTTCCATTTTTTGAACACATTTTTGTAAATGGAGTATTTCTGATATTGATTGGATATCTGTAATGCTATTCGACATTTGCCATTCAGTGCCTTATATTGTTGCGTTATCCTGTGGCTTTATATATATATTGGTCCAGTATTGCTATTGCTAAGTTAGGCAAATCAATTAATTTTCTTATTTAAGTCATTTATTTTATTCAATAAATAATTCTTTAAACTTTAATTCCGTCCACTGTTACATGTCTTTACTCTTCCACTGTGCCATGCTCATCTCATCTAGTATATTTACATGTTACAGGAATAGAGTGTATTTTATCTTTCCTAGCCTTATACCTGGCATTGCTCGGGTTTTAATATAATAAGCTGGAAACTAAACAGTAAAAGCTAATATAACAGAAAAATTTTGTCAAAAATAGTTTTTAATTAGACGAGTTTAAAACAAATCCATATGAGGGGCGTTGAACAAAGCCAAAAAACAACAGAAGTTAAATGCAAATCCATACAAAACATGGAATTATGAGGGGCGTTCGGAAATGATTTACGATAGTAGGCTTTTAACCTTATTTATTAGTGCACATAAGTTCAGGAAGAAATGGAGCCAGGACACTGTGGACACGGAACGACAAGAATAGCAAGAAACCACTAATCGACATCAAACTTTTATTCGAACGAATGCGCATTTCGGCAGCCAAGCCGCCTTCGTCACCGTATACAAGGACTTGATCTGTACAGAGAATTCTCTGTACAGATCAAGTCCTTGTATACGCTGACGAAGGCAGCTTGGCTGCCGAAATGCCCATTCGTTCGAATAAAAGTTTGATGTGGATTAGGGGTACCTTGCTATTCTTGTTGCACATGAGTTACTGTACATGGGTTCTCTCAATATACTCCCCACCGACATCAGTACACCGCTACTATCTTCCTGGCAACTTCATTATTGCATCACGGTACGATTGTTTGGGTGTACTACGTACCCACTCGTGGACAACTGTCTGCAATTCTTCGTTGTTACCGAACCTCTTACCTCACAGCGCGTCCTTCATGTTATCGAATAAAGCATAATCAGATGGCGCGAGATCCGATGAATATGGTGGGTGTGGGACAAAAATGAACCCTGGTGATGTCAAAGTTGCAGTCGTGACATTGCTAGTATGGGGCCGCGCATTGTCGTGCTGGAGGATCACTCCTTTCGATTATTTTCCCTTTCGCCTTTGCTGAATCCTGTTGAGACTTGTTCCTTCTGGGAGCCAGTCCCTTAGCACTATGCCATAAGTGTCCCAAAAGACGGAGATCATCTGCTTACCTGCAGATGGAGCAGTACGAAATTTCTTGGGCTGGGGACTCCCAGGATGCTACCATTGCATGGATTGGAATTTTTTCTCATGTGTATGGTAGTGACACCGTGTTTCGTCACAAGACACCAGTTTCTCCAAAAAATCTGGATCTTCATTGTTCATTTCCAATACTCGACGACAGAATTCAACTCTTTTCTCTTTCTGGGACTGAGTCAAGTTCCGTAGAACCCATTGTGCACACACCTTGTCCATACCCAAATCGTCATGAATAAAGGAGTGCAGAGTTGCGTGGTCGAGGGCTGTCTGCAATTCAAGTTCATCAAAGGTTATGCGCCTATCAGCCGTTGAGACACAACCTCAATGTTCCCCGGAGTCCGCGATATTGACAGCCGACCAATACTCACATTATTGATAAATAGAACCTTATTTTTATGGCCGCATGGGAGCTTAGATAATCACTGGGTTACTTACCACTTGCTCAGTTTCTCAATAGTCTGCTAACTCTGTATTATCTACAGTTCTGTTCGGTTTTAAAGATTTTCAAGAGACTTATGTTCTTAGAACTGATAGTTCTAAGAAACGCCCAAACAGCTTGATTTCTATCATTGTTGCAAATCATTTTCTTTTATAATTCGCAGAAGTGGAATGAAATTTCATGACATGGCTTAGTCAACCTTATTTATATGCACAAATTTTGGTGTGAGATGATACCATTGTTGAATAATAGTAAATTGCATGATGATACCATTGTTGATGGAAACTTTGGCTTGCATTGTAGGTCATGCGATACTTCTTATTAGTATGCCTACCCATAACGATGAATATCGATTTTTTATCGATAATTATTAATTTTTCGTAATCTGACGTAGACAGTGACCTGCCTCATATTTTGAAGATCACGTGTGCAAAGTTCATCAAAGCCGAAATAAAACTGTAGATTTGTATTAAATACACACAAACGAACCCACAAACAAGCATTCTTCTTTATACAGGGTTACAGGGAAAGTCGACCTAGATATTTAAGGACGTTATTATTTAGGTCGTCGCCGATAGTTTTGACCTTATAACCTACTATCCAAAAGGTTAGCCGTTTTCTAGATATGTGACTTTGAAAATAAAAAAAAAATATCGTTTTGTTTGTAATTTTAACTTTTTTTTTTTAATTTCCTGACTCTAGAGTCCAATTTTTAGCTGTTTTTACGTAGGAGGTATGCCAGTTTATAAACATAATCATGGTTTTGTTATTTTATTAAGGTCATTCTGTTATTCTTTTCTTTAAAAAAAACATTTACTCTTTGCGGCCTGGGACCACTTTCTCTGTCATTTTGTGTTTGATTTGCGAACTTAACTGAGAATATTTTACCTTTTTGGATAGCTAAAAAGACGTAGAAGTTATTCAAATAATTTGCGGGATAACTTCCATAGAACTTTTTTTAATTAACGTGCTTCAGAGTTGGGAACACTTAGTGAAAACATCTACATTCAAATAGTTATCGAGCAGCTACTTTAAACCGATAGTTAAGTTGTTTAAAATAATAAGTTTTATTATAAGTTTTATTATTTATTCTTATAAACTGGCACATCCTCTACGTAAAAACAGCAAAAAATTGGACCCTAGAGTCTGGAAATTAAAAAAAAGTCGAAATTAGAGCAAAAATTATATTTTTTTTCTTTTAATTTAAAATTTACATATTGTGACGATCCTCGCCTCCCACCTCCGCTGACTGACTGGAAAATCGGAGGAAAACTCAAACTCTGATTATGTTAAATCACCTTTAATGCGAAATTTTATTTGTTACGATAGTTTTAACCTAACAATGTCTTACCACCGCCGTGCATCAACAATGTTGACTGCTCGTGGATAAAAGGTTTTTAGCGGCAGAATCGAAAAAGAAAGAAATCGAGGAGGTACGTTGGTTCTTCGTTGTGCCTAAAGTTAAGGGCGCACGAGGGAATAGTACCCCTCGGAAGTAAATAGTCGCATCAAACTTAAAAAAAAAACAAAACACGGAACGACCAATTTGTAAGTCGAAACCTGAAACGACGAAAGAGACTACATAAGATAAGTGCCGTTTTATCTTTTAACTTTTATAATCGAACATTGCTTCACGAATTTTAAAAGAATTATTCACGTTATTCCGAGTCAAATCGAGATTAAAACTGGACTAAAAACGAAAATTACTTACCTCTTAAAGCCGACGTCTTATGCTGAATGATTTTGACTTCTAGAAATAGATAAGCCTATTTTCCCTGTGGACGGCCGGTTCGACGTCTTCGCCCAGTGTCAAGCCAAATAGCCAGGACGCCTCAGACGCCCCTCCGATGGAACCCAGTTGCAGAGAACAAGTAATGTTTTGTGTAAATTACTTTTGGGGGCCCCTTTTTTGTTAAAAATGACAACGAATCCCGCAAACCTTGTAGAAGTAATAGATAAAGAGTAAACCTCAAAGAAAGAAAGGAAGAGAATTAAAATCAAGAGGCTTATTTGGTAATCAAGAAACGAATATTTGAGGTTATTTCACCTAATGTCGAACTTTATTCAAGTTAAAGCTGCTGCTTTAGAAATGTTTTCTTGCTGTGCCGAATGATGTATCCTTTGTCTGAAAATTGGGACCGCGGGTGGGTATCTCTACTAACGTTTCCCTAACCCCTCCCCCGGTATGAATGCTGATATCTGAGCCCCCCCCCCTCCAGTACGCGATCCGGTGTGATCAAGCTCCGACGGCTAAACCCAATGAAACTCCGGGAAGATTCCTTTCTACCAGTAAGCCGTACACCGAAACTTACATGGTTGGATCATCTTAATGACGCAGATTTAGTTTTGAACTACAAATAAAGCCACCTGTAAGAGAACGAGAATTACTGATTAAACTCAAAAAAAAAAAAAACGAACAGTGAACTTATATAAAGAAAAAGGAACCATTTTCAGAAAATGACTAACCTTAAGAGAATCGTACGAATTTACCCGATTGGACGAACGAAATAAGACTTCCTAACTTTGACGCTATTGACTGGAATTAGTGTTTAAAATAAATAAAAAGGAGAACTTTCACGTAGTTACGAACTGATAAATAATGGTGTAATTAAAAGAAAGTAGAAATAATTATAATGGAATGTTAATCAAAAGCTAAGAGACTTTCTATCTTACCGAAAGAATATTTAATTTGTTGTTGTTTCCAATATATACATTCTTCGTTTTTTTATTTTTGTATTGGCCCTAATCTCTTTAGGAAGGGCTTGTTTGTTGTAACGCATCTTTCAATTTTTTATTAAACTCGCCCTTTCCCTCTCAAGGAGGGATCAACCAAACGAATGTTTACGTATTTGTTAATCTTACAGGCAGTCATGAAGACAGAACACTAATAACGATCATTTAGTTTAATCTCCCCCCCCCCCCCTAGGCCATCAAACGCAATAAAAATTGTAACTGATATTCTCTGTTAGGCGAGGACGTTAGGAAATCCGTTAACTTTTGGATAGTAGGTTATAGGGTCAAATCTATCGGCAAAGACCTAAATAATAACGCCCTTAAATATCTAGGTCGATATTCCCTGTAACCCTGTATCTTTACTAGCAGAGGACCCGGCGTTGCTCGGAATAATTACACTTGTAAGTAAACTGAAAAATCTGAAAAAGTTAAATTATAACTCCAAATTGGTTAAATAATAACTCAATTAATACAACACAGAGCGAGGGGACTTTATTCAAAGAAAAATCCGAAAAACAGGAATTCTAGGTGATGTAACGGGACTTTATCTATACTCTTCTTAACTTGCCTCAGACCAAAACAATGTCCATCTTCACCACCGGGGAACATTACCGGATACTTTGCACCCATCTTTCTTTTAAAGTTTCCCTTGCACTTGACGTAGAAGCTCGTAAACCCTCTTGCTCTATTCGAAACTCCCATTGTTCAGATGTTTCCAATACCTATATAGCCTTTTGTGTTTTAGTTGCAGACTTTTTCCGACCAATACTAGTTTTTTCCTCTTTCCTTTCCAGACCCACAAATTTTTGCCAGTCGTCTGGACGTTGGATAGGGAGCTCAAGGGAGACACGTCCTCACTGCATCAACATTTTATGCTCATTGTTAATAATTCTTGGAAACAAACGTTCAATCATCGCATTATCAGCATGTCAGTTTCCAAAATATTCACATTTACACAGAATATAGTCAAAATATATTTCTGTGAATTGTTTGAATCTTTTATGCCACTAAATAAGCCGGATTATATTTTTTTGGCGTAGCCGGATTAAATTTTGCAATATTTTAAAAATAAAGACATGAAAACGTTTAGAATTATTACAGTAAAAATTCATAATAAAAATTCGAAAAAAATGTTTTTTAAATGTTCACAATGGATGGACCTCTCCAAGTATGCCACTGCTAGCTTAAATAATTTCTTAGTCATGTAATCTTCCTTTAGATGACACTTGATGTTGTTGCAATTCCCACTCTGCTCACAATGTCTTGAAGCAAAACTTTTGGCCATTCATCACTTTGTGTCAATCAGTCGCCGATTCTTCTATTGACATACTTGCCATTTGCTCAATACAGCACGGAGTTAAAGGACTGCTTCCTCTGTCGTCTTTCTACTCTTTCTCAATAGTCTGCTAACTCTCCATTATCTCCAGTTATTGATTATTTTAAAGAAATTGTTAAGTTCTAAGCACTCTCAATTCTAAGAAAAGTTGAATAACGGGAATTCTTTGTTTTGTTACAAATTGAACCTTATTTATATAGCATAAACTTTGCCTTGCATTGTTTGTCATGAGATATACTGTATATTTTTGGTCCGTGCGTAGTATTTATGAATTGCGTGTTTATACCATTGTTGATACCTATTATTGTTGGAGAAATTTTGCCTTGCATTGTTGATCATGCATTCCTCTTCTTAATATGCACTGACATCATCTTGAATATCGACTTATTATCGATATTATTATTTTTTAGAAATCTGAGGAAATCCTCAAGCTTTGAAGGTTAAGTATGCAAAATTTCATCAAGATCGGAATAAAACTGTAGATTTTGTATAAGAAACATACCACTAACATTCTTCTTATATATGTTGTAACGGTTCTGCCGGATGTCAGCTGTTACAATTTCGACAATCTTCGATGACCTAGGGGTACCACAAACTAATTAGACATTCTAAATATTCGCACTTTGTGACTACGGATAAAATTATCAATGAAACAAACAGCGAAAGGAGGAGTTTAATAACGGACAAAGGGAGTTTACAATAAATAAGCCCATCACATTAACAATAGGGCCAATACAGAAATAAAAAAAAATAAACCAAATGTAACAAGTTAAAGTTTTCAGGTAAGTTTAAAGTCTTTTCTTATTTCGATTATTCCTCACTAAAAACAAGTTTCGTCTTTAACTACACTGTCGTTCACCAGTTCATAATTACATTTTTGTTTTCTGTATTCTTTGTCTTGGCTTAGGTAGGAGATTCAGTCGGTAAGGTCAAATGGCGAAACAGGACTTAAAATCAACTGGAATCGCCAACACCGGTGTATTCGAACGGCTCTGTTAAGGTTAATGGTTTAAACGTCCTAGCAAAATATTCTTATTTTCCAAAATGATTCTTTTTATAAGGTCACTATTCGTTTCGGAGCTTTAATCAGTAATTCTCGTGATCTTTCAAGTTAACTTGTTCGTAATTCAAAACTAAGTCTACTTCACAAAGCTGATCAATCCAGGTAAATATCTGCGCAAGGCTTGATGATAGCAAGGGTAAATGCATATTTTCGGGACTTCATCGGATTCAACTAGCAGAGCTCTACCACACCGGATCGCGCAGCAGGTGGGGGGGGGGAGAGGGAACTCTGATATCTTACATTCAAACCGGGGAAGAAGTTAGGTAAACGTTAGTAGGGGTACCCACTCGCGGTCCCAATTTCCAGGCAAAAGGATACATCATTCGGCACCGAGTGAAAAGATCTCAAAAACAGCAGGCGCAACATGAATAGAGTTCAAAATTACATGAATTATCTTCAAATACTCTTTTTCTTAGTTCCCAAATAAAGTTCTTGGTTTTAATTCCCTTCTTTCTTCCTTTCAGGTTTTTACTTTATCGACTGTTTCAATAAGGTTTGCGGGATTTTTTGTCATTCGATTGAAAAGGGGCCCCCAAAAGTAATTTAGACAAAAATATTACTTGTTTTCTGCAACAGCGTTCCGTCGGGGGGGGGGGGGGGGCGTCTGCGGCGTTCAGGCTTCTAGGCTTGACACTGAGCACAAATCTCGAACGGGCCGTCTACTGGGAAAAAAGGTTATAAAGTTCTAGTGGTCAAAACCATCCAAAATATGACATTGGCTTTAAAGAGGTAATTAAGTTTCGTCTTAAGTCCAATTCTAATCTCAACTTCTTTTGAAATAACGAGAATAATTATCAAAATTCGTGGAGCAAAGTTTGATTCTTAAATTTAAAAGATAAAAGGCACTTATACTGTTTCTTTCATCGTTCCAACAGTAGAATTGGTCATTCCGTATTTTTTCCTAAGTTCAATTATCCTCCGTCGAGGTGGGATATTCGATTGACTATCTCACAACCGAAGGGCACTAGTCCTCCGTGCGCCCTTCCCTTTAGGCACACAGAAGAACAAACGTACGCCCTCGTTCCTTTTTTTTTCTCGTAGCTTCTCTATTCTAACAAACGAGTCCGATACCATTGTTGATGCACGGTGGCAAGTCATTGTTAGGCAAAAGATTATCGCAATGAATAAATAAACTACACATTAATTGTAGGTTAACATAATCGGTATTTATTTGTTTTCTTTAATTTTACAGTCAATCGGCGGGGGTGGAGGACAAGGATCGTTACAATATATAGATAAACTAGCAGAGAACCCGGCGTTGCCGGGGATAATTATACTTGTAGGTAAGCAGAACAATCTCAAGAAGTTAAATTATAACTCCAAATTGGTTAAATAATAACCCAATCAATACAACACAGAGCGAAAGGGCTATCCATACTAAGAAAAATCCGAAAGACAGGAATTCTAGGTGGATATACCGGGACGTTGTTTACCTCTTGTTGACTTACCTCAGATTAAAATGATATCCATCTTCACCACCGGGGAACATCACTGGATACCTTAGACCCAAGTTTTTCTTGCCCTTAACGTAGAAGCTTTTGTATCCTCTTGCTCTATTCGAAACTCCCGTTGTTCAGATGTTTCCAATGCCCATATAGATTTTTCTGCTTTAGCTGCAGAGATTGTCTGACCAATACTCGTTCTTTCTCTTTCTTTTCCAGCACATACATTTTTGCCAGTCGTCTGGATGTTTGATAGTGAGCTCAAGGGAGACACGTGTGACTCCTTTTCCTCCTCAATAGACGCTGCCTTGTTTATGCCCAGTCACTGCATCGTCATTTTATGCTCATTATTAATAATTGTCACAACAGGTTGTGATCGAGGACGCGTGTAAGCGCGATCACCGGCGCAATGAAGCGTCTGCTTTGAATTCAGCTCACAGGGGCCATCTATTGTCAATAGCCGTATTTATTGTAATCCTGTCACGGAATTTTAATTAGATCAATAATTCCGGTGACAGAGACGATCGTTTTCGCTCTAGAATAATTTACAATTCGGAGCGAAAACGGAATCGACGTCGACAGCGTCATACTAAACATCAAGACGCAGGAACCAATCAGGGAAGAGTGAGTCTCGCGAGTGCGGGCTCGAAGAGAGAGAAGAAGGAGAGAGACAGAAGGAATTTGGTGACGACCGATGGACGTTTGAAAGCAAAGAAGCTCCTGGCTAAGACTGATGGAAGGCATCGAGATTGCTTGGTTATCGACACGCTGAAGGGGAAGACGAGTCCTCAAGCCGTTGCAATGGAGACGACTTCGGAGACGGCGTTTGTTTCGTTAAGCAATGCCTTGCCGTGCGGAGAAGCCCAACGGGCGGAGATTTGTGCCGACGCAAAACGTAAGAGTCTGCATTGTGAAAAGTGCCTGTCGCCAGTGTTCGGCTTGCTTCCCCGTGCACCGAGTGTTTCAGTCGCCGACCAGGGGTTTGCTATAGTAAGTGCGTCCATTATAGTAGGCTGTGAAGCCGTGTTATTTAAGAAAGCATTTTCTGAGCTAAGTCGCCGTGACGTGTATAAATGCAATCAAGTGTGTGGTCTATGGCCCTGCGGAATGCGGGCATACCTTACGAACCATTTTGGTTTCGCTATAATTAAGATTAGTGAAGTGTTATACGGCGCACGAAGAAAATAGGTTTTGAAACAAGTCACGCAATTGCCCGTTTTTCATAACGTTGGTATTAGCGTTTTCCTTTCCAACATAATTTGTATTACCGTTTAATGGCTATATCTTATTTTATAGGCCTCATGTGACATTTGAATCTCTGAACTGCAAAAAGCGAACTTGAAGCTTTTTATTTTGTATTTGTACAAATTCTTTTGTAAAAGCTGCATCTCAAACAAGAGAAAAAAAAACCTACAAGTTGTGTGTGCATTAGTTTTCTGTGCTGCTTGTAGTTCTATAATTAATTGACTCTTCCCGGACTTTGAACATTTTCCCAATAGTGACTTTTGGTGATGTAATTTATTCACTATTTTATTTCTCGCAGTTGGAACTTTTGTCTGCGAGTGTGTCGCTTTATGATATGTGTATGCTCTTATGATAGTTGTAAAATTTACTAGAATGTAGAGTGTAAATTACCGCAACTGTTCAATTGATTTCTTTTGGATGTCATACGTTTAAACATTTGTCTGGCATTTTGTTTATTATTTGTTTAAAGCAAATGAATATGAGGTTGGCTTCGTTTTAGGTACTTTGGAGACCGACCCAATTAAGTTGCTATTTCTATATTGACCTATATCAGTGTCTGTTATTAAACAAATTAGATTTTAGTTAATAAGCTATTTGTTTACACTGCTCTTGTGGTTTAAGTTATATTTATGTGAATTTAGTATTTACAGTTTTGGTCGCTTAGACATTAATCTTTTGTATTCATTTAATTAGCTTGTAAGCTTTGGGTTTGTTTACTAGCTGAAATATAACTGTTGAATTATACGCTAGATTTATTTAGATATTGAGTTTTACTTTCAGGTTAGTTTGCCCTGAAAGTTTGAGTTAAGTTTAAGGTTTATCTACTAGCTTATTTACTTCGCGCTGAGGTGCGGGTAAAATTAATTTCTTTGTGTGAAATTGTTTTGCCTTTATTTTTGTGTATGGCATAGAATGCCTTTGCTTAAAGGGACCCACGTTGTTCCTTCATAGTCATTTTTACTTTTACTCATAATTTTTCAATAAACTTTGTTATTTATTATCTTAATTAGTGTGCTGTTACATGGTGTTTATCTTTCCACTGCGCTACTCCTTATTTAGCCATAAATACATGTGACAAATCCTAATTCCTCCAATAATAGGAAAGAGCGGCGTCGTGGCAATAGATGGAGAGGCGCAAGAGGCTATCGGGGAGAAAGCAGGAGCCAGCCATCCGTGTCGGACGCAAGAAGAGCGTTTCGAGTAATGAAAGCGGCACGAGAACTTATAATTCTGACCCAATGATTTGGGAGATAGAAACTATATTGTATTGGCATGCTGCTAATTGCTCCGAGACTTCAAACTCGAGCGTTCGGACGACTGACGGAGTTTCAGACTCGATAGAATCGAATGTGCTGCTGCAAGCTGCGTCCACTAATAATATTGTGACTGATATTCCTAATCCAGGACAACGCAAGGAATTTGTCAACGGGCCGGCGCGAGCAGGAGCTGACGCTGAAAACTTCGCAACGAACGAGGTACTACAAGGAGTCGCCCCACCTGTGGAGGTTCGGACGAGAACGGCCAGCGAGGAGCAGCAGAACAGTTTCGCTTGTGCACCTATTCCGTGAGTGTGTTCTTTGGCAAATTTACTCTACGCCACGACTGGATTTGATAGGCAACCTGGTACTCATTGTTGGCTTGCCTAGACCAGCGTTGCGACCCTTTCTTCGAGAAGACGACGGAGCAACGGTCAGTGGCCACACCGAGTGGACATCAATTGCCCCGTGGGGCTTAAATGGTCTACTACACGAGGACTTGGGCGCCTACTACAGTTATCAGAGGTAAGCTGGCTGACTGTGCTATTTCTCCTTGCTCTCACGTTAAGCTTTCGTAGCCATGACTCTCCCGCGTCTTGCTCTCGTTAGCGCGAATCTAGTTTACTCGCATGTGCTCATGCACTTTTTCTTATTCTCTTTGCAGGACTAGCAGTTTCTGTTCCTGTGTATAAACGCATTGGCATCGCTGCGAAGAGGGAAGGGATTCCCTCACTGCAGCATTATCGTATAAAGCCCACGGAGTCAATCCAAGGAAATTTCGGACAGACCCATTTCTGTATATGTTCTTAACCGCGCTTAGGCGCAACTTTATCCAGTTATACCTTTCATGCTAGGGGTGTTCTTAATTACGCCCCATATTGTGTACACTCGTTTTCTGCGAGTGTCATACGGCAAAGTCGTACATTTGTTGTGCGCGTTCTCCGTATTGTAAGTTTTACTAATCTTAGTTTGTACAGATACCATTCCCGTCTTTAGGGGAACCTTACTTAATGTATTCATTTACTATTTTTTTCTTTAATAAATTATTTAGTTTAATATGACTGCAAGGCTGTTTCATTCTTAGTTTGTAAGTTTAGTTTCCACTGCGCAAGAATAATATACGTGAAAATAATTCTTGGAAACGAACGTTCAATCATCGCGTTATCATCTTAATTTCCAAAATATTCACATTCACACAGAATATAATCAAAATGTATTTTTATGAAATGTTAGATAAGCTAGATGATAACCCTGGCGTGGCTCGAACTCTTTTGTTTTTTTGTTTAAATTTTGCAGTATCTTAAAAATAAACACATGAAAACGCTTAGAATTAATACAGTAAAAATTTTTAATGAAAAGTCGAAAAAAAATTTTTTAAAGGCTCACAATGGATGGACCTCTCTAAGTATGCCGCTGCTTGTCTAAATAATTTCTTAGTGACGTAATCTTATTTTAGACGTACATTTGACGTTGTTGCAATTCCCACTTTTCTCGATGCCTTGAAGCAAAACTTCGCCATTCTATTGACATGCTTACCATTTGCTCAATACACCACGGAGCTAAAGGACTGCTTCTTCTATCATTTTTCCACTCTTTCTCAATAGTCTGCTTACTCTCTATTATCTCCAGTTACTGATTATTTTTAAAGATTTTCAAGAAATTTTTAAGTATTAAGAACTATCAATTCTACGAAAAGCCTGAATAAGAGGAATTCTAGGCATTGTTACACATTGAACCTTAACTATATTGCACAAACTTCGCTTTGCATTGTTGGTCATGACATATATACTGGTGATCCCTGCATACTGTTGGTGCATTACGTGTTGATACCATTGTTGATAATTACTGCTGCACAAACTTTACCTTGCATTGTTGGTCATGAAATACATCTTTTTACTATGCATTGCCATCATCAATGACAGTGACCTTCCTCATGCTTTGAAGGTCAAATGTGCCAAATTTCATCAAGATTGGAATAAACTGTAGATTTTTATAAGAAACAAACCCACCCACAAATCCACCTACAAACCCACAAACAAACATCCTTCTTTATATATATAGAAAGATTAAAGTGTATGTTCTCTGTGTCTCGTACACCTTGAGGCAATTTTTCTACTGCGCATATTAGCTCATACGTGACACAAACTCTCATGTTGAAAGATTAATTTTTACATCAGTCTTAAAACATGGATTTTGTTCTTTAATTTAAAATTTATTTTATGTATATAGGAATATTCATCTATTTATTATGAATTTTAGAAAATCTGTTGAAATATGCGTTTCAAACAACAATTCAATGAGTTAATCCTCTCCCGTCCAAAAAACTGATGGTATATAAATTTCATCAGACAAACAGCCCGAGCAATGCCGTGTTTATCAGCTGTTAGTAGATACAGTCCATTATCAGCGCAAAAGAAGTCTTTAACATTGAAATGTCTGTTGAAGCGAGATTAGGTAAATACCGCATGCCGCGACGACGCCTAGCAAATGCGGTAACTCGAGCATGGCTCTGTCAACGCTGCCGGCTACAGTCTGCCTAGTCTAACCTGGCACATGAGCCAATATGTTGCCATGGGTAACGGGAGAGGATTAACTCATAGCCTCTATTCAAGGTAACTTTAATTCATGGCCATCTAAGCAAAGCCCCTTTGACCCTTCATCTGTTACTGCTTTGACCTGATTCAGCTTTTTGTATCCGCAAATTAATATAATTAATTTAATTAATATAAATTAATATTATTCATATTATATGCCGTTTAAACATTTAAAAATATACTTTAAAAAATTAAAATGTGCAACATCATAAATTTGAATTAAATATAAAATTAAATTTCCCATTAATCTGAATAATTTATTATGGAAATTTATGGATGGATATTACAAAAAAATTAAAATAATTACTTAGATCAAATAATTTTGTTCTTTTGTTTTTTGTTGTTTGTTTGTTTTTTTTGTTTTTTGTTTTTTAATAAAGATGAACCATTTCTTTATTCTGAAATCAAGTTAACAAAATGAATTTTGACATCTCATTGGCAAACATTTTTAATGCGTGTGAATTAGTGCTATTGCTACTATGAATTAAATCACAGTAAAAAACAGGCTGAGCGTAAGGCTGAACGTGATTGGCTAAATTTGAGCTTTGACGTTTCTGCCTCAAAAAAGGTCATGTGCCAAGTTAGAATTAGATACACTGTAAAAGTGTCGTTTCGCTGGTCCTACTTGGTCCGCTTGTTCGACCGGGAAATGATTATGAATGAAGAAATTATGATGAATCTTCGTGAAGGTTCCCCGTCGTACTAAAACTTCAGCTGTGCTACGAAGCGATGTACTCGAACCTCCCTCGCTCGCTCGCTCGCAATGTTTCCGTAAAATGATTCCTTGGTATCTCAAGGCAGGTATGAATAATAAAGTTCAAATTACAAAGTTCAGGCAGATAATTAGGAGTATAAGATACAATTGGCAATGTATTAACTAAGTTCTTACTACTCTCCTTTACACCAAGGGCAGAGGTATTGGTTTCCGAATCCAGTGAGCATCCTTCGGAATCGTATTGAGGAAAATGACAGGAAAACTAAATGCTGGTAATTGGCTTCTTCATGAAATGCTCCTTGGTCTGCGACACGAACAGCTGGGATGAGAGACGATTGCCAGGGAAATATCTGGTAGCGTAAACCTTCTTTACGTTGAACTCCTCCTTTCTTATTAGCACATTCCTCGGTGACCGCGCTGGTGGCCGTAGCTTGAAGAAGAATAAGAGTTCAATTTGTAAAAATTAACAGTATTTAAAGTACGGTTCTCATCACACAGGTTTGTTTTCCAAGTTCCATTGTGTCGTTTCGAATTGCCGGGCTGGAGCGGACCTTTCCGCTGTAGGAACTGAGGCTGACATTGTAGCCTCAGAAGACGACTTGAAACGTAAAATCAGGCGCCCATGCTATAAGGATCGAGCATCCCTCTTACGGACTGCTGCAATTATGTAAACGCCTCAAATTCGAGGCCCATTCACTAGCAGACGAGACATAGGAAGTCTAGAGGAAATGTCAGCTGGAAGGCTTGGTCTCCTCCGATGACCACGCAAAGACGTTGGGATGTTGCAAATGTTTCTTAAACGTGAACGAACCTAGCCGTGACCATTTGAGTAGAAGGATCGCAACTGGCTGGCCACCTTCCTCCAAACGGTCGAGGGAGATGGAAAGGTACACTTCGACCTATACCAATAGATATCCATATTCTTTAATGAAGAATGCGATGGAGGAGGCTAGGTCCGATTTCAGAACCTGCCGGTGGAATCTTTCATCAAGAAGCGCACAGATTGATAGGAAAAATTTACTAGCCTTAATGCTGCTTTAAACGATCCCAGCATTGCTAAGAATATCGAACTTATGCCCGGCCAATCTGGAGCGTATGGTATTTCCTGTCTGTCCAACGTACTGTTTCTGGCATACTTTGCAATGTAACAGGTAAATTAAGTTGTGAGAAGTGCAGGTCAGGTTCTGGTTAATCTTGAAAGTAAAGGAGGAAGCACTGCTGGAAATGGAGATAGCAGGGTTAAGAAAATGGCAAACGCCACAACGCTTTCGATATTCTTAGCAATGCTGACACCCCTGTCGCTAAACACTTTAATTCCCCTGGTCACTCTTTACAGGCCATCAGCCTTTATATTCTTCGTAGTAACTTCCATAACAAAAAAGAAAGAAAGCAATTCGAGTCTTTTCTTATTTGGAAATTTAATTCCCTCACCCCTAATGGCATTAACTTTAGCAAAGGCACCATCCTCTCATTACCTTTCCCATATTCCTCTTCAACTTCAGCTATTCCCTAATTTGTCGCAGGTTCCCTTGGGCCTTTTTTCTTTTTTTTTTTATTCTTCTTTCTTATTCTTTTTTCATTTATCTTGTCTCAGTTTTAATTTCTGTCATATCTTTCTACTTCTATGTTCATTTTGTGTCCGTCCCTGTACTTTTTTTCATAGGCTCTTTGTACTCTTTTATTTTAGTGACCTTTTTATTATGCGATACTATTTTACAGGGTGACTAGCGACCGGGCTTTGTCAATAAAATTGTGTAACCGGGAACGGTCAAGGATTTTATCAGAGATATTTTTTTTTTCCAGGGAATTTTACGAAACCGTTTTGCTAGACACCCTATCATTCCTAAATTTTTTTATAATTTTAATTTTGTATGTGTTATCCTATTGTATTATTTTTCGTCGCCTTCTTATTACCTCCTATTTGTCCTCCTTCTTGGCCTATCCCAACACGTCTTCAAATTACTCTTCTGCTTTTTCAGCCAATACCGTCTTACTGTTCCCTATGCCAACTATATACAGGGTGTTTTTGAATTGACTACAGATTTTTTGGGAGATGATAGAAGAGGTCCTTAGAAGTATTTTTTGTCATATGAACATGGGGTCCCCGCAGCTCCGTTTACTTACAATGCTGCATTGAACAATCAAATGACACCGCGACGCAGTGTGCGTTGGTAGGTCTAGATTATTTTATTTTTAACAATTAACACAAGCAATCTACTGTAATAACTTTTAAAGTAATTGTTTGCAAAGAAATTTCAACGTGCACGTGCTTGTTTGTTGTAAAGTCTTAGAACAAACTTCGTCAAGGAGATTCCATGGTATCCAACCCCTTTGTAAAATACGATTAGTCCATATGTAAATGAACTAATCGCATTCTGGGAAAGCAGTAGGTAAAGATTTGCTTTAAAAAGTCATACACAGTAGATTGCTTGTGTTAATTATTAAAAATAAAATAATCTAGGCCTACCAACGCACACTGCGTCCCGGTGTCATGTGATTGTTCAATGCAGTATTGTAAGTAAACGGAACTGCGGGGACCCCATGTTCATGTGACAAAAAATACTTCTAAGGACCTCTTCTATCATCTCCCTAAAAATCTGTACTCAATTCAAAAACACCCTGTATAAAGGCGTCTTTTAGTACTTTTTTCATAACTTCAGGATAATTCTCTAATATTCTAATTGCCTTTAGAGAATTATCCTTTTTGCTTTGATAAAGATAGTCTCTATCCGAAACGTCAGCTTTTTATTTGATTTTTTATATTTCTAGTTTTATTTTGATTTTACTTATTATTTATTAATCATTTTGTTAATTGTTAATTATTATTTTATTTTTCAGTTTTATTTAATAACTATTATTTATTGTATTCCAGGGTTTTTGTGTCTCGTAATTTTCTTTTATAAATACCTTCTCTCAAAGGGAATGAAAAGGATGAAAAGGAACGCTGCTCGCAGTTGATGACGACGAACAGACGTCCCCACACGTATTCCACAATTTTGCCCGAGAGTCTCCAAAGATCTTCAGTCAGAGGCAAGGTGAATAGGCATTTTGACTTTAATATCGGGAGAACATGTGTTTAATGAACCTCGCCTTGATAAACATAAAAGGTGATTCAGTCAATTTCTGACCATTTCAGTAGTATTATGTATTGACCCATTAATGTTTACAAACTTAGCATTTCAGTATGATATTTTAGGCAGTTCGGAGTTTTTATTCCCGTGGAAAAGTCTTGATGATATGCTCAATGTGGCCTCCACGAACGTTTTGAACTGCTCGCAGCCGAATGGTGAAGTTGTTCATAACTCTATCCAGGATTTTTGCATCCACAAGGGTGCAGCAGTCGACGATGCTTTGTCGCAGCTGGTCTAGGGTTCTTGGTGCTGTAGTGAACAGGCTGTCTTTAAGGAACCCCCAGAGATAAAAATCACATTGGTCAGGACTCGTAGGGGGCTAAAGAAAGGGGGTGACTTATGGATCTCATGAGGGTGCTGGGAACCCCAAAAAGAACGTTGTGTTTATTTACGTCACCTGACAGATGGAAGAAGGCCTCATCTGACACCCACAGGTTGTCCACAATGTCCTGATTGTCTTCCAGTTCTGCTCTAAACTCCATCGCAAATTGTTGTCGCTTCTGTCTTCCAGTGTCTGTTAACTCCTGATAAACGTGGATCTTATACGGGAACAGGTGTAAATCCTTTCTCAAAATTCGCCACGTCGTGGTATACGACAGCCCTTCTTCAGTGGATCGGCGGCGAACAGATTTTTTGGTAGGGGAATCGGCCAACCTTGTGCGAACATATTCGACAACTTCGGCCGTCCGAACACGAGCTTCGCTCCCGCCTTTGTTCTTGCCTTTAACACATCCAGTGGCACGAAATTGCTTGAGAAAATCCATGATTGCTTGCCTGCCTGGTGCGTCTCGACACTTATACTCCTTCCGGAACTTTCTTTGCACGGTTACAGGTGATTTTGTCCCGAAATACCATTCGACAACCTTGCATTTCTGCTCTGTTGATAAAGCGGGCGCCATTTTTCAACAATACGATTTTCATGCAGCGCCGTTGTAACAATACAAACTCCAACTATTTAGAAATTCGATATGGCGCTCATATTCTTTCAATTGTTTTTCCCTAATGCACGTCATTCGAGTGAAATGGTCAGAAATTGAGTGAATCACCCTGTACAAGTTGTAAATCTAAAGTTTTGACGTAGAATACGTCTTTCGTTTCGATACTGGGAAGCCACGCTTAAATCGTGAATGTCACGAAAAGTATTGATCACGAAAAGCTTAATGCAGTAATGTCAAAACTATTACTGATAGAAAAATGAATGATATTGCATTCGATAGTATATAAAACAAAGCATGCTTTAGACTTTGACCGACTTCATGCTGACGTCTTCGGCTGATGCAATCGAAGTACAAAGTTGAGTCAGAAAATCTGCTCTCTGGAGGAGATTAATTTAGTCTAGTTCCGGCTTCCTTTGTGATAGCACGAAATTTTAGGTGACATTTGTTTTATCTTTTTGCGGTTTATAAAACAGTTTAAAATTAAACCTCAGTAATTAATAGTATCTAAGATATCGGCCTTCGAATAGTGGAAATTTTGCAAAAATTACAGAATTTCCAAGTTTATGCATAATAAACATCAGAAAATTTATAGAAAACGTCAGAGTTAAAGAGATTTAGAGATGGGGAATCCATATTGTGCCCGCGCCACGAGAAGGCGGCTGCGTTTCCAAAATCTCTCACATAGCGCGCTAGCCAATCCATTTTGCTAAAGGGTAGGAGTAGTATACTGCAAAGTTACTCAGGGCTTGGAAAAAGTTATTTTTGTATATGGAAATTCGTGCAAAAATGGTAAAAGTGAAAACGTTACATTCTGAAGGAAGGTTGCTCTGAACGTCATTTCATATTTTGATAATGTTGCGAAAAAGAAACTGACAATGAAATCATGGGGCCGCTGTCTTCAAAAATATGAAGAATTAATTCTTCTACATGACGATGGGATATTAATAACACGAGCCAAAAAGATGTAATACTGTATTGAATAAATGATGTGTTGTTATATTATTTCATTGAGTTAATTAAAATTTTTTCGATTAGGCATTTCCAGGGATGGTTTTCCCTTAATTTTGAAGTAACCATTGAAAATATGAAACTCTGCACTGAAAAGTTAATTTAAAATAACGAACAAAAATTGATGTTCTGTAGGGAAGCATTTGTTTCTTTCTCCAGCATAACTACTTCTACCCTATAGAAAAATGGATTGGCCAAGCACCTAGAGCGCCATGTGAGAGATTTTGGAAACGCAACCGCCTTTTCGTGGCGCGGGCACAGTATCCGATGTTGAACGTCTACGGTCTCAACAGGGACGACTGAAAGTCTAGTCAGGGCGCCGCCAAAGTGAACTATAGCCCGATACGAATGCGCGAATAGCGTAGTTTCTGAGATATTCATTTGTCTCAAGATAAATGCCTCACCCTGTATATGCGAAAGTTTGATACACGGAATTCATATTTCCTTCTATATTCATAAACAATGAATTTGGACATTCGTGTAATGTTGTGATAGATTTTGTTTTGAGAAAGACTTGAAGCACCCACGTAACAGATGTGTGATATCTTAGCCTGATCACTTTCATCAGTACTGTGTGTAAACATTGTAGAACAAATTTAAAACTATTCAAAATATGGTATTATAAGTTATAGGAGAGCAGGCGTTTTTACAATTTTTTTAAATGTAACTCTTTAATGAATATGAACCTATACTGACAGACTAGTCTAACTATAGATGACTGATCGACGCTGATATCAATAATATTTGTATTTTTAAAGCTTTGTACAATGGTGTAGTGAGATCTATACTAGGAAGTGTTTACTCTGAATGGCCAGATTATAATGACCACCTGATGTTTATAGGCAAATTAGCTATGATTTCGCGCTGAAGTTGCTAAAGAGCTGGACTAGTGTAAATAGATATGCAGGTTGTTTACCACAACATTGAAAGTGATTTGTTTCAGAAAATTATAGGTAAACGACGCGATTTAGCAGCCTTTAATGATTGTTGGCGCTCGGAGCCATGGAGCTAATATCAGCAAAACGGCTGCATTCGTTAAATGTTCAAGAGCAGCTACTGTTAAATTGTTACAGACTGGGTTGGCTGCCGGAAAACTGGGTTTGAACGTGCCAGTTGTGGCCATCAATGTTCGGGCAGAAAGGAGAGTGGCAAGACTGGTACAAGACAACAGAAGGGCAGCAGAGCATCAAATTACTGCAGATCTTTATCAGGGGTTCTCTCAAATGATCTCTAGACGCGCTGTTCGCCATACACTACATAGTATGGAATATGGGAGCCGAAGGCCAGTTCGAACACCTTTGCTATCTGCAGTTAACAAAAAAAAGTCTCCAATTTGCACAGGAACACAAGGATTGGACAGTTGAGCATCGGAATAAAGTCATGTTGCCTGATAAACCACGTTTCTAGTTGCATCATACAGATAACAGAATGGGAATTTGACGGAAATTGCATGAAAGCATGGACCCCACATGCATTAGTACAATCGTTCAAGCTCGTGGGGGAAGTCATGGTTTGAGGCATATTTTTCTAGCATGATATGGTAACTTTAATTTGTCTAGAAACACGTCTGAATATCAGAACATGAATAAGTATCTTTGCTGATCATGTTCATGCAATCATGTTGATTGTGTATCGCATGAACACAATGCTGCATGCCACGCTACTCGTATTTTGCAGGAATAGTTTCAAGAGCAAACAATTCCTGTGCGTTGTTTGATGCAAAAAAAATATTTTTGATACTGAATGTATACTTTAACCGCTATTTTGATTCGCCAATTGAAAATGATAGTAAGTCGAGATTGTTGCGATCGCCACGAACGACGACGAAGCTGGCTTAGGTGGCCCCCATAATGACCAATTCTCAAACCAAATGAGCATTTGTGGGAGAAAGTCGAAAGAGCCATCAGACAGGTGGTTCCAAAATAACAAATTTCACACAACAAGACAGTGCTATTCATCAGGCAAAACAAGACTGTGCTATTCATCAGGCAAAGACTGTTATGACAGCCTATAAGCAGCAGGGAAAGACCTCATCTGCCAAGCACATTATTTCCCGAAAGTCGAAGCTCACTGATAGAGACAGAAGGGGGTTGAAGCGGATTGTGGCCAGAAAGCACAAGACAACAGCATTGATGATGTCAGTTTCACCTTTCAACATCTCGTGGAGTAAATACGAATCGCCGCAGTATTGAAAGGCAGATGGCGGCCCTACGAAGTACTGATGGGGTGGTCATAATAATCTGGCCACTCAGTGTATATTCATCCTAAAGTGTCGATATCTGATATGGAAATGTTGTTGTTCAGCGCGATAATGAAATATTAACCAACAACTAGACCAGTCAGTGACAACATGGACGTTGATACTAATATTGCAATTATGACAGTTAACATTATGAATGTAGATGCTACATTAAATTTATACGCTCTTAGCTTTATGAAGAAACATTTTATTTAGATTTCAAACCCATTGAATCACCTATTTACATTGGGTGGCAGATTTTCCATTTGCTTTTCGGGTTTGCTATCAGCTTAACACTCTGCCTGTTCAACTCTAGGTAAATATTTATTGCTAACTAACTTCCATTATTTCATTGAGTTAATGTAATTAAGTGTTACTGTAGTGTAAAGAGTAGTAAGTGATCATGTAAATGGATTCAAACAACGAGTTACGCCGATTAACTTCCCAAACAGGGAAGTTACGCCGAATATGTTGTAATGCGTATTAAGAAGGGAGAAAGTTTCTGTCAATTCGATTTAATTTATTAATTGAGTTCATTACCTACTTAGCTTGATGATTTTCATTTATTTTTAATATGGTCGTTTATTAGCTAAGAGCAGTTATTTAATTACTTATTTGTTTAATGAAAAGTTTTCACGTTTAAGTTTTCCCAACTATGTATATTTACGTGTTGTTATAAACGAACTTGAACGAATTGGTTCTGTTAAATAAACCAATAAAATTCATTATCTAAGCATTTTCCTAAAGGAATTATAAATTTTTAATACTCATGCAAAAGTCTTTTGATCGGCCTCGGCGGCTCAGCGGTTGCGTGATCGCCTCTGATGCCCGAGTACGAGGGTTCGATCCCGGCCGAGGACGAAGAGGATTTTTCAGGGGGAAATCCTGAGATCACGCACTTCCTTCGGAAGGGAAGTAAAGCCGTTGGTCCCGTGCAGTCGCTTGCCGGCTGCACGTTAAAGAACCCTTGCGAGGCAAAATTTGCGGCCCCAATAACGCCGTCCTGAAATAACCATATAGAAATAAAGAAAGGGTCAAGAGTAGATACGGTAGTATGATTTTAATATACCTAACGCGTTTCGGCATTACGCCATCATCGGAGGTTACAAAACTACGAGTTTATAAGCTGGCCCGGCCAGGTATTTATACAGTGCGTGCTTATTACAATAACCAATAAGGGGGGCTTTATACAAAGTAAAGGCGGTGAGTGGATGGAAATAGAAGAAAATGAGATGTTGCCTTGATGCGCGGACCTCATAGAGAGCTAGTTTAGGCGACGTGCGGTATTGTTCTTTGTTCGTGTGTCAGCGTCTATGAGTATCTGCAGTATGTCTTCACGTTCGAAATAAATCTGATTGTTGAGTAGTGTCGACGTTTCAGTTTGTCTTCGCTTCTTAATCTCCATTTCTTCTCGTAATA
>JAHWFO010085061.1:495244-506644 GCA_023313115.1 Rhysida immarginata
CTTTGTTTCATTTTCTTATTTGAAGATTTACGTAAAGAGAAGATAAATTAAAATTTACAAGAAATAAAGTTTATTACAATTATAATGAATTAATAAAATTAATATTTATACTGTAATTATTGTATTACGATATAATTATAATTATGCAATATGTTTTTTATTCACAATTTTTTTGGAACGAAATGGACAATGCCAAGTATTAAGATAAAGGAATAACTTGTTTTGATTTTTGTTCCTGTCTTAATAATTATAATTGTAATAAAATCTCGTAAACATTCCAAGGAGGAGCTTTAGCAGTGAAAGAAAAATACATTTATACATTTATTAAAAAAAATAATCCCCCCCTCCCCCTCCCCCCCGAGTAGGGTAAAACAAGTAGCAGATCTTGAAGTCATCTTTTTTTACCCCTTTATCTACACTTTTTACTTCTCCCCAAGTGTTTTAATCAAAAATTAATTTTCTCGAACGTAATATGTAGAAAATGTAAAAAAGCTCATATTTTCTTTCCATTCTCATCATTTCCGAACGTATGATATATCAACAAATCATATGTTGGCATAGTTCTAAAGACCATGTGACTACCACCCCTGCAATCCGACCCCAATGGAACAACTGGGCCTAACCTTTTTAATAATGTAGATCTTGCCTAGAGGAATCTGGATACTGAATTTTACGCCTTTACTTACTTTATTTGAGAAATGTTTTATTCTCGGTGTTTTTTCAATTGATCCAAGTAGACAGAGGCCCTGAAAGTGTGAACTCTTAAAGTTTTGAACCCAATTTTATCGATGAAGACAAAGAGATAGAGAGTGGGTCTTACAGACATTCCTATTCTACTTTTTAATGGTCTTTAAGAATCCGAAGTCAGAATATCAAAAATAAAAATTTTTTAGTGCACAAATAAACTTTCAGAGGCAGCCTTCCTATGGAGACAGCGTCAGTGGGTGTGTATTGAAAAATATTGGATTTTTGAAATTCTCACTTCGGATTCTTATAGACTATTAAAAAGTAGAATAGGAATGTCTGTATGACCCACTCTCTATTTCTTTGTCTTCATCGATAAAATTGGGTTCAAAACTTTAAAAGTTCAACACTTTCAGGGTGTCACGGAAATCGAAACCAGGTTCGATTCCCGGCGACACTGACTGCTTCTACCGCTCTCGGATATTCACCCGTTCAAAGGCGGGGGAGGAGCGGGGTAGACAGTGTCGTCATACCAGCCAACACGCCAGAGCGAATGAGGGTACAAGGAGGTTTCGAGACAGAGGCTCGAAGTTTTCTTGGCGGGAGAAATTGAGTGAAAAGAGGAGAGTGACCCGGACGACGGAACGGACAGGAGTCCGAAGGAGCAATCTGGTCTCCAACGCAAAAGGGCTCTTCGTCGTCGCTTCCACCAAGCAGGGACAAGAGGAGCAACGGCCGAGCGGAGGCAACGGAACGCCGGAGCGAAGCGTTGGAACCCCGACGGGAGTCAAATACGGCGGTGAAGCTTCGAAGGCGGCGTTTTCCACGTGCGGGAGTTCCTGTGCGAGTAGCAATCTTGCGTACACAAGGCGGAGCGAGAGTTGTGAGTGGAAAACACCGGGAAGAACTCTCACCGTGTCCGGAACCGATTTTGTGAGTACTCTGTCTTTAGTTAATTGTGACCCCCGAATGTTTGCAACCGTGATGAGTGATTTCTTCCGTCGGGAGTTCGACGGGCGTGCGACGGTGCGAGGGCAATTCCCTGGAGGCTTTAAGGCATACTTAACTTCGCAGTATGGTTTTGCTTATGTTGAAAGTAAGGCGTAAATTCTCTATGGAATTTTACGCATTGCCGAGTGTAATTTGTGTTCTGTGGTGCACGTGCTTAATTCGAAGGAGGGCGTCATTAGCCCGTCACCTTGTGATTCAAAGTGTATAATCTTTCATTTTCTTTTCCTTACAGTCAATTCCCCGCCAAGGCGGTTATATGATGTTTTGTAAAATTTTACGTCTGTAACCTGTTAAGGTTTTTTCTAATTTAAAACCCGGACTAGACTGTGAACTGTGTGTCCACGAGTTGGGCCTTGACATTGTAATTTGTATGTGTTTAAAGCTTGCGAAACAGATTGATAATTTTATAAACTTTGACTAGACTGTTGGATTTGTCTCTGTGTCGGCTGGAGTTTGTGGACGAATATATTGTTATTCTTTTATCAGTATTCCTCCAGCCTAACTTTTTGTGTCGTTGAATGACAACTTATTTTGCAATTATGTATTGTTTTGTGAGAGGCCGACATATTTGCTATTTGTGAATTATTCAAATGCTTTTTGTGAATCATAGTTCTATTAATTAACGAGCCTCGTATTTACGAATAATTGAAGTATTTCTTGTCCTTTTCTAGGTTGTAAGATTTTTTGTTGAAAATAGTAATTATAATTATTTATTTAATTACTTTCCGAAAAGGGTATTTAAGTGAAAGTGTATTATACTTTACGGTTAGATACGACGTGTTGCCGGATGGCAATTGAGCTTTTCGGCCAAGCCGGTTGTTGTGCTTTGTTTTTGCTTTGCTCTGAATTATATGTATATGTAGGGTTAGCAATTACATCTAATTCTTTACGCCTAGTTAAGTAAGGATCCGAATTCCTACTTTATTTTCTTGTTATTTACATTTATTCATGATTTTGTGCCAAATATCTTAACTTTATTAAACATTTATTTTTCTTACCTTACCCCTGTTTACGTGCATATTAATTCCACTGCGCTAGCTATTATTGCTCTGCATTTATACGTTACACAGGGCCTCTGTCTACTTGGATCAATTGAAAAAAACAGCAAGAATAAAACATTTCTCGAATATTGTGTACAATCTGAATATACCATTAAAAATAGGGATTCCTATTTTTATATTTCAAAGTTACCCCCTCCCCCAGCCCCTCTCACAAGGGGGGGGGTAATTTTTTAACTACAGAATTTCCCCCGCGAAATAATTCACTTTTGATTCTGGACATTTTTTCGTACAATGCTTAGTTTCCGAAATATTCAGTTGTCTCAAGATAAATGCCTCACTCTGTATATGCGATAGTTTGGGACACGGAATTCATATTTCCTTCTATATTCAAAAAAAAAATGAATTTGGATATTCGTGTAATGTTTGTGATAGATTTTGTTTTGAGAAGGACTTGAAGCACCCACGTAACAAAAGTGTGATATCTTAGCTTCATCAGTTTCATCAGCCATGTGCGAAAGATTTCATGCTATTCAAAAATATGATGTTATAAGTTATAGGAGAGCAGGCGTTTTTTCAATTTTTTGAAATGTAACTCTAACGAATGTGAACCTATACCGACAGACTGGTCTAACTATAGACGACTGATCGACGCTGATATCAATGATATTTGTATTGTTAACGCTTTGTACAATGGTGTAGTGAGTTCTATACTACGAAGTGTTTACTCTGAGTGGCCACCTGATATTTTTAGGCAAACTAGCCATGATATCGCGCTTAAGTTGCTAAAGAGCCTGACTAGTGTAAATAGGCAAGTAGGTTGCTTACCACGACATTGGAAGTAATTTTTTTAGAAGATTATAGATAAACGAAGCGATTTAGCAGCTTTTGATGATTGTTGGAGCTCGGAGCCATGGAGCTAATATCAGCAAAACGGCTGCATTCATTAAATGTTCAAGAACAACTGCTGTTAAATTGTTACAGACTGGACTATCTGCCGGAAAACTGGGTCTGCACGTGCCAGTTGTGGCCATCAACGACTAGTCAATGTTCGGGCTGAAAGGAGAATGGCAAGACTGGTACAAGACAACAAAAGGACAAAAGTGCATCAAATTACTGCAGATCTTTATCAGGGATCCCCTCAAATGATCTCTGGACGCACTGTACGCCAAACACTGCATAGTATGGAATATGGGAACCGAAGGCCAGTTCGAACACCTTTGCTATCTGCAATTAACAAAATAAAACGTCTCCAATTCGCACGGGAACACAAGGATTGGACAGCTGAGCGTCGGAATAAAGTCATGTGGTCTGACTAGAAAAACGTCTGAATATCAGAACATACCTAAGTATTAATAAAGAAATAAAATACACTGACCTTAGGAATCTGTGGATGCTTGTATCAAAGAAAGAGAGGACGAAAACTCCACTTGTCCACAAAAGAAGATTTGAGGACAAGTAGAGTTTGAAACTCCACTTTCTTCATGTTTCTTCTTTTGTGGACAAGTGGAGTTTCCTTCCTCTCTTTCTTTGATACATAAGTATATTAATTTGTCTATCGAAAAATGGAAGGAAAAATTCTGCGACCTGGGTTCGAACCAGGAACTTCGACTATCATGGCCAATTGGGCTATCGCAGACACCCAGACAGCCATGCTGTCACAATTTGAGGCGGGCACCTGGCTCACAGATCAAGAGTTTCTCCCATCCTTATGATAGTCGAGGATCCTGGTTCGAACACAGGTCGCAGAATTTTTCCTTCTATTTTTTGATAGAAAAATTAATACATTTTTTTTTGAGGTCATCTCCGATCTATATTCATTTATATACCTATGTATGTTTGCTGATAAAGTCCATGCAATCATGTTGATGATGTACCGCAATGGAGATGGCTTCTTCCAACGTGACAATGTGGCATGCCACTCTACTCGTATTTTGCAGGAATAGTTTCAAGAACAAACAGTTCCTGTGCGTTGTTTGCTCCAAAATATTTTTTTTTTGCTACTGAATGTTTGCTCCAAAAAATTTTTAACCCCTATGTTGATTGGCCAATTGAAAATGATAGTGTAACGTCCTGTTTTATTTGTAGTACGTGTGTGGTGTTCGTATAGTAAATGTTGTAATTGTTTGTTATTGTAAAAAATGGGTCGTTGTAGGGAATGATTATTAATTGTTTTAGTACGTCGCTTTCGTGTGTGTGTTTGTCGATTGTTGGGAGAGGGATTGTTGTTGTCGCTGTTCGTGGAAAGAAAGCTTGTTTTTCTTGGTTGTTGTAAGAAGAAGATATTTTTTTTTTTAAATATATTATAAAATTTTTTAAGACCGAGGCGAGAGGAAAGAATGTGCTAAGCTTCAACGGAAAAATAGCTGAACATAACTTTCATACACCCCGACGGTTGTCAAATTGGCTTAGAACAAAAGTGATAATGATGTTTTGAATTAATTACCACGCCGGAATACTGTCGTTCGTGACTCAGCGTCGAGAGCAGTTTCGAACATGATGCACAACCATATTGGAAGGAATTATGACCTATACTAGAAAGATGAACGTTAAGTATTAGGTGATAAGACATGTTAAGTATGGTTGAAATAATTTTTATATGCAATATAAATCTTTTCATGCCCGTATAACGAAGTCTACCCGATGCCTGCGTAAGAACCAGAGCGAATGGAACACGTTCGTAGGAGCAGTCCTCGCCGTTGCAGTAGGATAAAGTTCGTCATAACCTCCACCGATCAACGTGTACCCGAAGAGAGGATGAGATACAGTGTTTGAGTGTTATGGCTCCGGCTGAAAACTGATCCGGTGAGATTGTTCTAAATTATCCCTTTCAAACGATGATAGTCATATCAAGGAACCATTCGAGAAGCAACAGTGAATAACTGTTTGTTAAGATCTAAAATGCTTCAGTAAAGCGCACGTATACTCCTGCCTTAATAAATTTAGGTGTAATAAGACTCTTGTATCAAGGACTGGTAAAGCATGTTAATGATGATAATAAGACGTATGATCAGATGCAGTAATGCTTATGTTTCACATGAGTAAATTGATTAAGTCATTAGTTAAGTTGAGTAGGTCTATTTGGAATAACAAATGATAACACTCAGAAGGCCGCTCATCCATTCAGTGGCGCCAAGAGGGGTTTCAGTCCCTCCCCCCTTACTGTACGCATAAAAGGCGGGACGTAGCGCGTTCTAGCGCAGAGTGATAGGAATATTTGTCCGGGCTATTGGATGGATGATGTCACATGACTTGTTATCGTTTGCCTTGTGTTCAGGTGTAATGATTTAACAATACAGTGTCTCGATTAAGTACTTATACACCTAGGGTGAGAATGTGGAAGGTTTAAGGATATTATGTCAATATTATTGATGCATGTGGTATTAGTGCATGAGAAGGACGTCCCCATATAACAATAATTAATAAATATTGCATTAATAAATAATGAATAAAAGGGTTATGTTATTTACAGGATTGGTGGTGGTTTCATTTCAATAAATATCGGTCCCGAACCCTTGCGTCCTCCTACCCCCGGGTAATAAAAGGTTATCACCCCCCTTAGTATATGTTTAGCGGGATAGGGGGCGCTACAATAGTAAGGCGAGATTGTTGCGATCGCCACGAATGAAGACGAATCTAGCTTAGGTGGCCTCCATAATGACCAAATATCAATCCAGTTGAGCATTTGTGGGAGAAAGGTGAAAGAGCCATGAGACAAAGACTGTTGTGACAGCCTATAAGAAGCAGGGAAAGAGCTCATCTGCCAAGCACAACATTGCACGAAAGTAGAAGCTCACTGATAGAGACAGAAAGGGTTTGAAGCGGATTGTGGCCAGATAGCACAAGACAACAGCATTCATGATATCAGTTTCCTCGCGTCACCTTTCAACATCTCGTGGAGTAAATGCGAATCGACGCAGTATTGAAGGCAGAATTTGGCCCAACGAAATAGTAATGGGGTGATCATAATAATCTGGCCACTCAGTGTATATTCATCCTAAAGTGTCGATATCTGATATGGAAATGTTGTTGTTCAGTGTGATAATGAAATTTTCACTAGACCAGTCAGTGACAACATGGACGTTGATACTAATATTGCAATTATGACAGTTAACATTATCAATGTAGATGCTACATTAAATTTATACGCTCTTAGCTTTATGAAGAAACATTTTAGTTTAGATTACAAACCCATCGAATCACCTATTATATTGGGTGGCAGTGTTATAAATTTGATGTTTGCGCGAAATATTGATTCTTGTCTGTTGCCATTTCTAACATACTTCTCTTATCATTGACCAGTGGTTTGTAAGTTAGGAATGCCATAAAGGTTTGGTTAACAATTTATGATGAATTGCAAGTACATTTTTTGTTTGAACATTTACATCAGAAATTAAATTTTTTAAATTCTGTTGCACAAAGTGGATGACCCTTGAGCGGATGCCCCCTTACCGTGGGTCAGGGGTTTGGGTGCTTCAGGGATTCTATGAGCTCTACTGGTTGTAGCACTGCTACTTTAGGGTCACCCTTACCAGAAAGGTCATGGTTGAGAAGTGAGACGAAGAGTATCCAAACAAACATATATCTCATGATGTCGACGTATGAGAGAATTCATACTGCTTCGTGTGTGGCGCAGGTTAAATTCATCCGCGTTCGGGAGTTAGGCAGAGGCTCTCGTTCGAAAAATGGTCGACAGTCTCCCATCTGTTATCTCGGAGCAATGCCTTCGAGAAGCCCCACCAGTGCACTCGCTATGCGCTTGGGGAAACGGTCGGCGGCAGCGTATGCCTTTACCCAGGAGGAGAAAGGGGTTAGGCGACAACGGGATCGGGTACTGTCAATCCTCACTTGGAACGTATTCTCCATGAGAGGAAAGGAATCAAAGTTAGTGGAGGAAGCCAAACGGTATCGACTAGATATCATAGTTATTACCTCTTCCTCGGTCCGGGTTCTGGAACTGTGGACTTAGAAGGACGGTGGAAGCTTTTCTACTCTGGTGTCGACCCTAACATGACTGCCCAGGCGGGAGTGGGGATACTCACTAGTCCCCGGCTGGCAGATTATGTTGTAGATTGGACCCCCTTAGGTGGAAGACTGTGTCTCCTGATGCTTCAGACAGGAAAACGGTCTTTCTCTCTCTATTCCTTGCATATGCTCCGAATGCAGTCACAGAGTACGCATTTTTTCTAGATGAAGTTGATGCTGCTCTTAGCAGGAGAGGCAGTGCAGATTCTGTCATCCTGGTGGGCGACTTCAATGCACACGTAGGGGCTGATGACCAAACGTGGAAAGGCGTGATTGGGAGGAATGGTTACCACAATTTAAATGCAAATGGGAGGTGCTTGTTGGATTTCTGTTGCAACAATGGACTTTCCATCACAAACACCTTCTTCCAGCACAGGGATGTCCATAAGTATACCTGGTACAGGGATGCAATGGACCAGAAGTCACTGATTGATTTTGTAATTGTTTCAGCCGACATATTCCGATCAGTGTTGGATACTCGTGTGAGAAGAGGGGCAGAACTATCAACTGATCACCACCTTGTTGTCTGCAATTTGCGGTTCTCTGAACCCATGCCAACCAAGCGAAATACTAGATTAAGACAAACTTGGCGCATCAAATGGGAGGCATTGGAGGATAGAGCTTTGCAGATAACATATCTTCAAGTTTCAAAGAACTACCCAGTGATCATGGTACTGTTGAAGAGGAGTGGCAGTTGTTTAAAACTGCTGTGATTACTTCGGCTGCACTGTGCTGTGGTCATAAGCGGCTGAGTGTGGCGCAGGGCGGTGAGAAAAGGACTGCATGGTGGAACGGTGGAGTCCAAGAAGCTGTCAAGGCAAAGAAGGAAGCCTATTTGCTATGGCTTGCAAGTCAACACTGAGACGCGAAAAGCAGCAGCAAAGATAGTATCAACAGCTAAAGCCAAGGCCTGGGAGAAGTTCGGGGAGAAATTGGAGGCAGACTATGGTTCGGCAAACAAGGTATTTTGGCAGACCCTGAGCCGCCTCCGTGGAAAGAAGTCTCTTTCATCACAAACTATTAAGAGTTCAGACGGGAGGCTTCTGAAAACGGAGGAGAGCGTGTTGCATAGTTGGAAGGAATACTTTGCATCCCTTCTTAATCCGGTGACAACAACAACTGAGGCACATGAGGTACACCTTGGAGCGGAGAGTAGTCACGGTAGTATCACTGAAGCAGAAGTCAGATGGGCAATTAAGTCCCTGATGAATGGCAAAGCTGCAGGTGATGATGAAATCTGGTCCGAGATGTTAAAGGCCTTAAATCAGGATGGTATCTTGTGGCTGACTCGAGTGTGTCAGGTTGCTTGGATATCTGGACGGGCTCCTAAGTAATGGCAGACAGGAATTGTGATCCCTATCTTCAAAAAGGGAGATCAGAGAGTTTGCAACAACTATCGAGGCATCTCTTTGCTCAGCATTCCTGGGAAAGTGTATGCTAAGTGTCTGGAGAAGAGAAGTCGGGAAATAGTCGACTCCAAACTGTCGGGGGAGCAGTGTGGTTTCCGACCTGGCCGAAGCACGACGGATCACATCTTTGTTCTAAGGCAAATCTTTGAGAAATCCTGGGAGTATGCAAAAGAGGTCTACGCTTGCTTTGTAGACCTCGAAAAAGCATATGACAGAGTTCCTCGGGAGTAGCTCTGGCAAGTGATGCAAGAGTATGGAGTGGATGGGCAATTACTGGTTGCTATCATGTCTCTGTACGAAAGCTCTGAGATGTGTGTCCGGATAAATGGCATTAAGTCAAGACCGTACACCGTGGGTGTTGGACTCCGCCAAGGGTGCGTACTGTCGTCCCTCTTGTTCATTATATTTATGGACTGGATAGACAGGGGCAGCCGAGGCGATGAGCGTGTTTGTGTGGGTGACTGCCTGGTGGAGTGGTTGCTCTTTGCTGACGACCTCGCCCTCCTTGGTTCTTCTCGCACGAACCTTCAGCATGCACTAGACCAGTTTGCAGCCAAATGTGAAGAAGCTGGGATGAAGATCAGTGTGGCTAAAACTGAGGTTCTGTTCCTTTCAAGACAGCCTGCTCAGTGCGCTCTCCATGTAAGGGGAGCCTCATTGAGACAGGTGGAGAAATTCAAGTATCCCGGGATTGCATTCACGAGTGATGGACGGCGGGAGAAAGAATTGGATGCTCGGATCGGTCCAGCAAGCTGTGTTAGACGCGAACTGTGGCGACCCGTGGTAATTAAACGCGAGCTGGGTAACAAAACCAAGCTCTCCGTCTTCAAATCTATCTTTGTCCCCATTCTCATTTATGGTCATGAGGCTTGGGTAATGACCGAAAGAGTGCGATCGCGGGTACAAGCGGCCGAAATGAGATTCCTGAGAGGTGTGGCAGGTGTTACCCTACTAGATAGAGTGTACAGCAGCACAATAAGGGAATCTTTAGGTGTTGAGCCGCTACTTCTCCGCATTGAGAGATCTCAGTTGCGCTGGTATGGCCACGTGATACGGATGCCGCAAACTGGCCTTCATAGGCAGTTGTTATTTTCCAAGCCGGTGGGTAAGAGCCCAAAGTGTCGGCCTAGAACCAGGTGGCTAGACTACATGGAGAATCTGGGTTCGAGTCGCTTCGGTATTACCAGGGAGGACATGCACCTGATGGCGGAAGATCGCGATCGCTGGAGATTCTCCATAGGGCTGCTGTCCCCGCGACCCTAACGGATAAGCGGGTTTGAAAAGTAAGTAAGTAAGTAAGTAAGTAAGTAAGTAAGTAAGTAAGTAAGTAAGTTGCACAAAGTTCTTTCTTATTCGCCATGTGGTCTCAAGACGTATTCTATGATTTAGCTTTCGGCCGTGTCCCAACACAGTCCCGTAATTTTTTCTTTAAAATAGATAAATAAAATTAATAAATGAAATTAATAAATTAATAAATTAAAAAATGACACAAAAAAGTCGACTCCAATGCAATTTGTTTATATTATGACTTAATAGGCTTTACACGTTTCAACGATATCTCGACCATTACTATAGTAGAACAATGAACGGATATACATGTATATATTTAGAGAAGGACGAGAAGAACCCTGGAATACAATAAATAATGGTTATTAATTAAAAATAAAAAATGAATATAATAAACAATAATAATAAAAAATGAAAAATAATAGGTAAAATTAATATATATATATATTATTTATTTTACCTATTATTTTTCATTTTTTATTGTTTTTGTTTATTATATCTTATTTTATATTCATTTTTTATTCTTAATTAATAACCATTATTTATAGTAGAACAAGTGTATCATGGGTAAAATTTAGACAAAACATATTGATGAGATGACTTACTGCGCATGTCAAAAAGATCGTTCAACTTACGTGGCGGCAGCTATAAGAAAATGATAAGCACCAGGCATAGTTCTCGATGAATACTGTGGACGCACGTTCAAACTAATAATGTCACACAATAAAGAATAATGAAGTCTTTATTGCGTAGCCAACGAGAAAGACCAATACCGCCTATACTCTATCCAACGAAAGACAAAATGGGCGTGTCCAGTTAAATTTCCAATTTCTATTGTTAAACATTGATAATTTTATGTAGCAACAATGTTTAACAATTGAAATTGGGAATTTAATTAGATACGTCCAGTTTTTCTTTCGTTAGATAGCGTATAGAGAGAAAGCCTGCTCACGGAAAAAGCATACATTGTTACATCACCTACGGTA
>JAHWFO010085061.1:507044-522989 GCA_023313115.1 Rhysida immarginata
TGATGATGTAACAATGTATTACAACAGGTGCTTTTTCGTTTGTTGTAAACAATGAAAGTTGGATTGTCAGCCCTGGTTTGATGACGCAGTTCACAAGCAGTGAGAAGGCTTTGTTTTTTAGGTGGCGTTGTTCTCTCTCGGTGGTTACGCTCCGGCACTGAAAAGTCACCTGACCAAGATAGGTCTATTAACAATGTAACTTTCATAGTTTCTATCTTGTATTTTCACAATTAGTCTTTTTTCCTTTGTTGGAAACAATGAAGGTTGGATTGTTGCTAGACCTATTTTGATCAGGTGAATTTTCAGTGCCGGAGCCAGTATATCTCGTTAGCCTCGATTAAATCGTAGCCCACGTGAAAGACAGGCCCTGGCGCGGAAAAGTCACCTAACATCTATCTATATATTCAAGTTGCAAAGCTGACTCTTTAGACAGTTCGTTGATGAAAACTACTGCATTTATAAAATTCATTTTGGTTTTAAATGAAAGGTCTTAGTCCGAATAACAATGTAACCTTCATTGTCTTCAACAAACGAAAAATTGCTGATTATTAAAATCGAAGATGGTAACAATGAAGGTTACATTGTTATTCGGACTAAGATGGTCAGTTTTTCGCGCCAGGGCCTGTCTTTCACGTGGGCTACGATTAAATATACTTTAAGATATTTATACGTAAACATCGAAATTGGGGAACATTTTTGAGGTAGTTATTATATAAGGAGGGGAATCAAACTTATTTCATTTGAAAGGTACTGCGCCATAGAAGCGCAGAAAAAAAGAAACAAGTCTATGCGACAACAATTAGCCGAGATATTAATTAAAAACCAATACGATAGGATGCTAATAGATACCGAGAGATGGCGATCTACGTCCATCAGTGAGAATTCAATCAACACCACCTAAACAGAAAGTTTGATCACTGAAACGTTATACATTGTTACATCATCAGTCGACCATTTTTAATCGTACTTCTACGAATAAGCCCTAAATTTGGTCGACTTATGATAATGTGACAATGTATGATGTTTCAGTGATCAGGCCTTTTGTTTAAGAGGTGTTCATTCAATTCAATTCGCGCGAGATGTGTCGATTTAATTGCATTGTTTATATTTCGATAAGAAGAAAGTTTCCAATTTCAATATTTAAAGTTTGTTCTGCCTCGAGGAAGAACGCTAACGGGTCGGATTAAAAGGCAGAATAGATAGCGTAATAGAAAGAATGTCGCACAGGTCGAAATCGATATTGATAATTTTATTGTTGTTTTAAAAGATGTATTTAAATGTGTATTAAATGTAATTCCAATGTTTTTTGATAGTTACGACTTTGATTTGATGAATTTATAATGCAAAACATTTCGCAACTAAAGTTACTTTAAGTGATACAACGGCATTCACTTCGTGTTCTCATAAGGTAAAGTTTATTTGCCGCCATAAACACATAATTTACTTTTTAATGCACTGTATCAGGGATTCACTTCAAAGGATCAAACCATAAAAGAGAATTCAAAGAATTATTTCAATAATATTCGTAACTACAATTCATCGTTTGTTATGGTCAATTCAGAAGCTAAAATTTCAGATACAGTTTTGCGTGGAGTGTATCATTTTAAGATACACGATATTTTTATCATAGAGCAGGGCCAATGACTTCTACGTATGGCCGTTCACCATATTATGCGCAGTTATATATTTATGACATTGATATTGGTGTTACCTATAGACTGCGTGAACAATCAAATCAATCGTGCTATAACAATTTAATGCGTGGAATTTCTATTGAATTGGAGCGCGTTAATCCTTTTGTGCGTTCTTTTACTGCAATGAAAAATTATTGTGTAAGAGCTGAAACTGCAAATAGAGAAATTTGTATGTTTATTACCGTTAACCAAATTGAATGAATATAACGTGAAATTAATGATAGTCGACATTGGTTCAAAGGTACGTAGCGTAATGGTATCTTTATGGACCATTAGATTCATGAATGAATACAACCTCTGACAATTAAGTTCGGTGAATGAGTTCACACAACAAAATGCAAAACAGATAGAGCCACATTTACTTTATTGTCCTTCGAAATAATCACCCTGGAAAGCAATACACTTTTGGGATCGGATGTATAAGTCCTGTCAGCTCCTTAGGGATGGCTTTAAGTTCACGTGTCACATTTGCTTGAATGTCTGGAATGTTTGCAAATCTGTGTCCCTTTATGGCCCCTTTCAGGCGTGGGAACAAGAAAAAGTCTGCCGGTGCCAAGTCTGGTGAATAAGGTGGATGAGCTATAGATACGACCCCTTTGTTGGCCAGAAACTGTTGCACGATTATGGCAGTGTTCCTCTTTCATCCATTATCCACAGTTACGTGCGCACGCTACACCTTCAACTGAAGAAACGAGCATCTGCTAAACCATTGCACGCACAAACGTGACCTGTCTGAACTTGCTTAAACAATGACTGGGCTTGTATTCACATGCATTGTTACTCGCGTAAAGCTCGCACAGATTAGGGTGTGACGTCATTCACCGAACTTAATTGTCAGAGGTTGTATAACTTACAAAGTGAACATAGGGCTGTTTAAAAATATAGTTCCGCGAATGATTTAGTTTAACCTTTCGGTACTAGGTTATGTCATTCCTTAATGGTTTATTTAACTTCTTAATTGCTTCACCTAAGTTAGGTTTAAGTATTCACCTAGCTAAATAAGTTATTTAGTCTAAGGTTTTGTTTCTCTTATCATCAATAAAAGTTATTTATTCATCATTATTTATCCGTCTTATATCATTTTATACTTCCACTGCCTACTTTTAAAATGTATAATATTTACTCATGACAGACTGTCCGTGATATTCTACACAAAGCTGCAAACGGTGCATCAATGACTGTCGACTGCGAGACAGCATACCGGAATGCGTCCTGAATGCATGCAAGCTATTAGATCTTCGCTCTGCACAGGAGATTTATAAATGAGGCTCCCCATGTAACCCCAAAGAAAGAAATCTAACGGATTGAGGCCTGGGGAACGCGGAGGCCAGGGCACTTGTCCACCTCTGCCATTCCAGTTGCCTCCATACACAGCTGTTAGGTGATTTCGAATTTATAATTCTTAACGTGCAGGAGCACCATCTAAACTGAAACCACATGTGTTACCGGGTGTTGAGGGGAATGTCTTCCAGTAGCTCTGGCAGAACCTCCCTTAAAAACACAAGATAAGTTCCGCTGTAAGGCGGTTAGACAGTGTAGACAGGCCCACCAAAACGTTAATACCAATTCCTGCCCAAACGTTAATGCCGAACCGTTGCTGATAATGAGCAGGTATTGAAGCTTGTGGATTCACGCTTGCCCAAACATTGCCGATTTCACATCCTTCTGTCAGAAATGTTTCATGTGTAAACAACACATAGGATGGAAACTCTAGATCCTCGTCAGCTATCTGAAAAAAACATCGAGCAAATCGTTCTGTTTGTGGATAGACTCTGGGGGAGAAGTGCCTGTACCTTTCAAGAGTGAAAAGGATGCATAACGTTTTCATGAACAATATTCCGTACTACTCGATGATCCTGCGGATGAAGCTCATTAGCAACAGCTCTGGTACTTGTCGATAGATTGGAGCACAGCTTCTTCAAAGTCAGTTGTACGGACACGTTGAGGACGCCCAGCATCTCTACGATGAATGACAAGAGAGCCAGTCTCACGTAGACGACGATTCACTGATGCAAAGGTATGATGGTCCGGGCAAACTGTTCGGAAAGCGGTTGTAGTGAATGCCTTGTGCTTCTCTACCATTCCTTTGTGCCATCCCGTAGACCAAATATACATCTGCAAGCTCAGGCCACGTAAACCTTTCAGCCATTGTTTGTTGTTCGATAGTGTACCCCTTGACAGGTTATATTAACTGACAACAGTAGACCTACAATACACCAGAAGGATACCTTGTGAGGACTGGTCAATTACACCACTATAGGTAATTGCAATTTCCCGTGATTCTGCTTTGCATACTGACAGTATCATCCACATAATGGTACAGTAGACTGTCGAAAAGTAGACCCCTGAAACTGCCGGTCCATTGATAAAAATAGGAGTGAAAGGGTTTCTCATGGGTCAAGATGCACGCGACCAAACGATAAAAGAATCAAAACAACTGGCAGGAAATGAAGCACGTGACAACGCAAATCGTAGCACCGTTCGAAATTCGCTAGCATATGATCTTATTCTAAACCAATGAGGATTTTAATTTATCGAATTTATTTATTTATTTATCTTAAAATTTAAATTTTTAAAGTCCTGAAAAGGACTATTTAGAAGTAGGGGAATGTCACGGTGAATCGGAATCTTCTGTATGATAATGAGCTTCTCAAGTGTCCAAATCTTCCGAGTCTGCACTGCCAAGCTAATCACTAAACGTTCAATCTCAGTTTCGATCACTAAACGTTCAATCTCAATTTCGATCACTAAACGTTCAATCTTGGTTCCATAATTGATCTTCGCAAATTTTAGCATATTTGCATGTGAAAAAAAATTTCACCCCTATTCCACTCAGTGGACTGGCAGCATCGGTGGTCTACCTCTTGACAGTAGTTGTTTTCTCATTTCTTCAGAGAGCTTTTTAGACGCTTCAGCACGTTTCACGCTAAAAGTTTTCTATCTTCATTACAAAATAAACGTTTTTTTTAAAAAAAACAAATAAGTCATGGATCACAAACCACTTTCATCACAGTGAAAGAAAATAGTGAGCTCTGTATGCGACTATTATGAAGAGGAAAAGAATTTCAATAAGATGATCATCGTTCCCAAGAAAATATTACAATGAACAGCAATTGCTGCAGGAGTATCAGAAAAAAAACCGTCAAACGAATTCGAGCGGAAAGAAGAAACCTGGCCAGCAGCGTTAAATTTTCGTCACTCAAGAAAATTAGGAAATTGACCCCAAGAATAGATTTTGATGAATTCGATCAAGCTATCCTAAGAAGAAAAATTCACGAGTTTTAAACATGGAAAAAAGAAGTGCCCACAGTCAACAAACCAGTTCTAGCAATGAAGGAAGCAACAGGAAAAAAGATCAAGGAGTTGGGATTCAGATTCAGAAAATGTCAATCCAACAAATCTATCTTGATAGAAAAGCCCGAAATAGTTGCAACAAGGCGAAGATATCTAAGAGATATACGAAAAGTTATAAGTGAGAACCGCCCAATCATTTATCTGGACGAAACTTATATTCACACTACCACCTCAGTGTCGAAATGTTGTCAAGGGCCAAATAAACAAGGAATTCTTCATTCTGCTAGCAAGTGATCATCAAGAATGCAGGGTTAATTTTTAAAGCCGATCGAAAAATTGGAGATTATCATGACGACATAAATTCCACAAATTTCCGAAGGCGGGTTGAAGAAAAACTGATCCCTGGACTACCTGAACATTCTGCCGTGGTCATGGACAATGCTCCATACCACAATGTTCAGTTAGCAAAAATACCAACCACTCTGTCCAGAAAAGCATAACTGGTAGACTGGCTTGAGAAACATCACATCCATTTTGACCCAACTTCACTGAAAACCGAATTATTAGAAACAATTAAGGAACATCATCCGAAGAAAATTTACGCCATCGATAATCTTCTTGAAAAACATGGACATAGAGTGATCAGACTTCCGGCTTACCACCCAGATTTTAACCCAATAGAGTTGATCTGGAAACAAATGAAAGATTATGTGAAAAATTAAAACATCTTGACGTTGACCGAAAATCAAGTTATTCATCTCTCTGAAACAGCGTTTGAAGAAATCGGTGAACAACCATGGTCAGAAGCATGCAGACATGCTGACAATTGCGAAGATCAATTTTGAACCAAGATGGCTTGATCGAAACAGAGGTCGAACGTTTAGTGATTCAGCTTGGCAGTGCAGATTCGGAATATTCGGACACTTGAGAAGCTGAAGATTCCGATTCACCGTGACGCTCCCCTATTTCTTAGCAGACCTTTTCAGGACTTTCAAAACTGTCTGGTTATCCAAAAGATTCGTTTCCATCATTTTCCAACAACTATTTGAAAAACTGATCTTCAAAATCGATTCAAAATTCAATCTCGAGCAGTTCAAATTTTACAAATTCGACGTCGAAATTGGACAACATCTGAAACCAAAACATCAGGACTCCCAAAATTATTACTGTAGACCTAAAAAGTGAATTTCATCATATTCAATTATTTATTATTATTTTTGTCTTAAAACTTGTTTCAATTAAATAAATAAAATACATAATAAATAATAATATAATAATAATTCCAAAATTAAATAATTTCAAATTAATAATAAATAAATAATAAAATAATCTCGTTTTCCTTTCAATTAAATAAATAATAAATTCAATAAATTAAGATCCTCACTGGGTTAGAATAAGCTCATAAGCTAGCGAGTTTAATATACAGTTCAATATATAATAATAATATTAACGTTATTATAAACGGATTGATCTTTTTTTCCGGAGCTCTAATATCCGGACTCTCTTAATGAAAATATAGGGGAAATTTTAGAGCATGAGAAATAGCTCATAAATATCCGGAGCTCTTATAAGAGGACTCGACTGTAATTTTTATTTATTCTGGTTATATTTTTATGTCTTTTTTAATATTTGTAATATTTGTAATATATCATTTATTATATAAATATAATATTTATAATTTTTTTAGATAATAAAATATATAGAAAAAATTTTATATACATTTTTATACGGTATTATAATTACGGTTAAGAAGATTTAACAGATATAAATGTTTTGAATCTCCTTTTACTGTTAGCCTATTTTTTAGAATGATGCTACCATTTGCTCTAAAGCAATCATTGTCACGTGCTTCATTTCCTATCAGTTTGTTTTTTTTCCTCCTTCAGTCGCGTGCATCTTGACACATCAGAAACCCTTTCACCCCTATTTCAATCAATGGACTGGCAGCTTCAGGGATCTACTTCTCGACGGTCGACTGTACCTTCCAGGCTGTATTGTAGGTGGTGCAGGGAAGCCACCCATCAGCCGCTAGACGTACTCTCTCTCCCCTTTACATGTAGAAGGCTAACATTTGCAGGTTGGTTGCGCAGAGAAAACATGTCCCCCTATCACCCGCTACCACTCCTCCAAAGTTGGTCATCGAATTATACAATACCTTGTATATGATTTTGCTTGAAGTGAAGCGTAATCAACGAAAAAGACAATAGAGGGACAAATGGCAACAATAAGAGGGACAAACAATTAAACGTGTCCGTTCTTTATAACAATAAGAAAACAGCAGCAAATTACTAAATCAGACAGTAAACGAGAAGAAGTAGAATATTCTATACCAATCGAAAATTTTCAAAATATAATCAGTAATTAAAGCTTTGTAGTTTAAGAAAAACTGTTGAAAAAGTTTGAAGGATTTCAAGATTAGTATTCAGTATACTGAGAGTACACAATGAACTTAGATAATGTTCTTTATATCCCGTACGTGTTATTTATCTATATATATATATATTTGAGGAGGTAACTTTCAAAACGTGATTTGTCACAAAAGTAAAAAAAAAACGAGTTAACAATGCCATCTTTCTCTTGTTTATGGACCGCTTGTTTTGTAGAAGACAAATTCGATCAAATCATGTATTCTCTTAAGTATTTTCTACGAGTAAAAATGGTGGTAAAACAAAACGTGTTCTGTCCTCTGCCAGGAATCAGTCAATAAATGTTTTGTCCGAACAGCCAATCACAGACGGGCGGACGCCATTTTGACATTTGACAAAACACAATTTGAATGAATCACTTGTCATATGGTCATTGGAGGTTGAGGTTATGCTGTGTTTTACTATTTGAATTTTGCAATTTAAAAATGGAAGATCTAGACGAAACAGACACTGTCGAAGTACAAGTGGGTAATAGTGGCAGCCGTAAGAGACATTTTACTGGTGGAAAAAGAGTTGTCACTAAAAGGCGAAGTATTCAAGACTCCGCAATTGTAATGTGATCAAACCTTGTGCTCACAACACGAAAGCCTTTCGTTGCTCAAGAGTCACACCAAATCACGTCGCAAAAATTCGAGAAAACTTGTGTTTGGTTCCGGAAAAACTTGCACAGGAAGAAATAATTTCATCTTTGATCCAGACTCAAGAAGTGAAGCGAAGGCGACCCCGAGAAAAGCCCAACAACAAAGTCGTATTGAATCATTTATACAATGTTAAATATTTCTTAAGTGTTGATTCTCATAGGGTGCCAGTTTGCAAGAAGTTTTTTCTAGAAGTAACTAAGATAGGACGTACTAGATTACAAAACATTGCAAAGAAACAGTTTCATGGTGAAATTATGAGAGAGAATAGAGGAGGAGACAGGTAAAGCCATTTAGGCCGGGAAAAGAAAGAAAGCGTGAAACAGTTTATTGGAAAACTTCGAGGGACTGAAAGTCACTATGGAAGAAATAAGTCTAAACGAATCTATTTGATGGGTAGCCTGAGTATTAAAAAATTACATAAAATATATAACGAGAATACCGCGGATGAATTGAAAGTGAAACATTCAGTGTTCAGACGAATTTTTGTCAACAACTTTAATATTGGTTTCAAATCGCCAGCTACCGATGTGTGCAGCTATTGCACAATTTTAGAACACAAAATAAAGTCATTTCCTATAGGGTCCAAGGAAAGGAGCGATTTCATTATGGAAAAAAGAATTCACAAGAAGAGAGCGAATGCATTTTATCAGCTAATGAGACAGGCTGTAGATGATTCTGTGAGCTACTGTTTTGACTTACAACAAATCCAACCTCTGCCAAAAACACCTGTGTGGAGGCATACTATTCAATACAAATCGGATTTTACAACTTTTGTGTAGTTGATTTAAAAGGACTGAACCCAAATTTTTACTGCTGGTCTGAGGAACAAGCCGGAAAGGGAAGTACGGAAATATCATCTGCTTTGTTACATTTCCTTCAGAATGCTGATTTCCAATCACGCAGAATTTTAAGACTGTTCAGTGACGGGTGCGTCTCTCAAAACAAGAATAATATTGTAATTCACACTATTATGTACTTTATGCAAACTCAAACGACATCAGATATTAAAGAAATTCATATGCACTTTCCAACCCGTGCACATTCATTTCTTCCTGCGGATAGAGTCTTCGGCAGGGCTGAAAAATTGTTGCGAAATAAGCCAACTACGAGGGCTGTAAATTAAGTAATGGCAACATAGGTATAAATCAATTTTTAATGGACTTACAAGTACAATTGCATTACATTCCTTCTATGTAATCACCAGCAAAGCTTATAACCTTTTGCCAAATGTCGGGAAGCTGTTGTAGACCAGTGGCATCGTGTTGATTGTTGATGTGAGCGACCGAGCGCCCTACTGCGTGGAGTACAGATGAAACGTCATGAAATCGGTGACCTCGGAGGGGTTCCTTCAACTTCGGAGACAGATCGAAGTCACAAGGACTCATGTCGGGTGAGTAGGGAGGGTGTTCCAGGATTTCCCACTGCCACTGTCGCAATAGGAGAGTGACTTTGTTTGCGACATGGCAACGAGCGTTGTCATGCAACACGTTAGGGGAGATTGTTGTGCAATAAACGTGGACGTTTGCGCCACATAGCCGGACGCAGATGGTGCTGTAGAAATCGGCAATAGTAATCTGCGTTGACAGTTTGTCCTTCAGGTACAGCATGTGTAAGAATCAAACCGTCCCAGTCGTATGCCACAATCAGCATAACTTTCACCCGACTGGGTTCCTGTCGAAATTTCTGTGGACTGGCGATCCTTGGTGATGCCATTCATTTGATTGACGCTTTAATTCAGGCTCATAGGCTCGTGCCCATGTCTCATCAATGGCGACAATACGCTGCAGAAATGCGTCTCCTTCATTGCGGTATCTCTCCAAGTGGGTGCCAGCCACTGCATACCGGTTAGTCGACGTGGAACCCAGCGGGAAGCAATTTCCCTTATGTTGAGAGATTTCTTCATTATGCACCACACCGTTTGATGATTCAGACCAACCTCTAAGAATAATTCTCGGACAGTCCATCGGCGGTCTATGGTAAGGAGACTGCTCAGGTTGTCAATCTGCTCTTGAGGAATGGAGGGCCGACCTGTGCGTTGCAAATCCGCAGTCTCATTCCGACCCGAACCAAATGCTTGAACCCATCGGGCAAATGCTTCCACTAATCCTCGATAGCATTCTGTTGCACTTTTGCCACGGGCAACCTCGATTTTAAGCCACGACCGCTGATCATCTTTTGGAAAACATGCTTTAGAGCGATGGAAACGAAACTCCTCACTTTAACGCCACACAACAACTACCCTTCTAAGCAGATCGACTGTTTTTTGCACTCTACACATCGACAACAGCGCCATCTCACCGCTCCCATATCCTATTTGCGCATGCCCACCCTTCTTCGAGTTTCAAGGTTAAGTTGCCACTTTTTAATTTACAGCCCTCGTATTATTGAAAAAGAGGAATACATGTAAATTTACAAAAAACTGGGGCAATTGTACGCATTAGGACAGGACTGCGAACTCAAAGACACCAAAGTTTTAAGAAAGTTCTACAAGGACCTAAGAAATATAAGCAATATGAAGAGGATTTTTTTCAAAGTCAGCGAGGTTAATGGTAATCGTTCAGTCAGAGTTAAAGCAATGGAGAACTTTATCTATGAGGGAGATGAATCATACCAAAGTCTGAACAAAAAGTCATTCACCAATACTACGTTACGCAGAATGCAACTACAAACATTGCCTCTGAAAAGATCCTTATCTAATGAAAAGAAGAAGGATGTTGACAAATACTGCAGACTGTTTTCGGAAACTGGCAGGAGCTAGACGACAACCGTTTCAAGTGGTACAAAGAACTTCTTTTCAATACTCCAACTATTCCTGAGGAAATAATTGATGAAGAGAATGAATGTGATTGTCTGGATTAGGAAAACTGTATTAGAATTTAAGTTATTACTAATTGTAAGGCTAAAATAAAAAATTTTCCAAAAGTAATTTTTGTTTTAGTATCTATTTTATTTTTTTAAGTTAAACCATACAAAAAATACCAAATAATAATATATGGAAAAAACACGTTTTGACTGCTACATTTTAACGTGTTTTCACTTCAAAACATGTTTTGTCCACTTGGTTCATGCATAACGTGTTTTGTCCCTTTTTCAATCAAAAAAAATTAAGATATACAAGCTTCATTTATCTGTGAAAGCTTAATAATATCAGTCAGTAGAATCCGTTTCATCCTTCTACATTTATAGAATTCACAAAAATTTACCCAATTCGTCAAAATCAAAAATGTGCATTTTTCTCGGTTCCATATCCGATGGACAAATCACGTTTTAAAAGTTACCTCCTCATTTTTGCTTCAAGTGAAACGAGCGACGCCACAAACTAAATGATAATAGAGAGGTTCAGCACCATGTAAACACGAACGTGACGCGAACGCGTGTGACGTTTCTAGAAAGCGGCAGCAAGTTATTAAGCCAGGCGGTAAAATATTCTATACGATAAGAAAATTGCCAACATATAATCAATATTAAAACTTTGCTAGTGAAGAAACATTATGGTTAAATTTGAAATCATAAACGAAGGTATTTCAAGGTTAGAAATGAGGATGCTGAGAATAATAAATGTTTCCTTATCTCACCTACCGCTTATTTTTTTAGGGAAAACATTCAAAACGGCAAAATGCCATCCAAAAACCGAAAATACAACAGCGTTAGTGAAATTGAAGAATCCTTTCCAAACTGCTGAAGGCGAAAAATATATTGAGCGACGTAGCAGATGGCTAAAGAGCAGCTATTATACGGTGGAGAAAACGACAGCAAATTTTTGAGTCAGACTGTAAACGAGAAGATGATTCAGGAGAACATCCAGGAGAACATCAATGCAACTGTCATGAAGGAGGAAAAAATGGGCAAGTTTCGGAGATATCAACTACACGAGGATACAAGAGTATTAGAGAGTTGGAAGAAGCCTTTGCTGCTCCTGAAGGCGAAGAAACTGTTGATCAACTTAGCAGACGGCGAAAGAGCAGAAGTGAAGCGATTATAGGCTGGAGAAAACGGCAGCAACGTACTGAAAGTGACTTACGTCAAGTCATTATGGCAAAAACACCAGCCAATGCTACGCATCATACGCACAACGTCTGACCGAACCATACCCGACAAATTGCGGCCCACCGGTTAGAGGATTTTGTCCATTTAGAAGAAAGATTTCACTCAATTGGCACACGATCCAAGGTGTGTGTGCATTTGTGGAGCACGAAAATGGAAAGATGAGTCCTCTGTGCTGTGCTGTCTGAATGGCAAAGTGGCTTAAGCTCCTCCAAATAAACTACCACAAGAATACATACAACTATGGTCCAACCCAAGATTTATGAAAGGTATTCGTACATATAACAGTATATTTGCTTTTACTTCAATGGGTGCGTCAGTTAATGAAAGCTCTATTTAAATGCACGTGATTGCATATATACTTTCCGTATTCAGAGCAGAATACAGGGTGTAAACTATTTCCTTCAAAACACAGTCGTCCAACGGTTAATTAAGTCGCATATTATTGTTGAAGAAGATGCACAAAAAAGCGATATTGTTCTCCATCGACAAACTGGCCACCTCAGCAGGATACCCGATCTATACCCTGCGTTAGATCCCTTGCAATTTCCATTACTCCATCTGTATGGTGAACATAGACGGTCATCCAATCTTGAATACGTTCAAGGTGTCCAACGCTATGGAAATGGGCGAATGAAGGTGAGAGATTTCTATGCGTACCAGCCCATCACCTGGGATAACGAGAACAGTATCCTACACCGCTCTGAGAAACTGTTTCAGCAGTGGTCTGTGGAGTGGTATATCAAGATTGAAACGCAGCGTCTGCGGTATATGATAAAGACTTCCAAAATATATGGTCATACATGATGACTCTATCAATGCACTCATCAGTGAAGTGTATGGCGAGATTACAGAGAGGATTTTGTAGAACAACTATTTCTCGGGTAAAGTGATTCTCACACCACTGAACATCCATGTCCACGCTATTAATGAGAGATTACCTGGAGAAGTACACAAATAACTTTCCATTGATTCAGTGTAAGAAACAGAAGAATTGGAACCAAAATTCAGTCACCATTTCTGGAATGCCTCCACACAAACTTCGTCTGAAAGTGGGAGCACCAATGATGCTACTTCGCAACCTTAGTGGAGAAGAGAGGCTCTGGAACGAAACACGACTGCCAATCCTACAGCTAATGCACAATTGCTTACTGGAAACAATATTGACAAAGTAGTTGCTATTCCTTGAATCCCGTTGATTACGCACTAATCTGTCCTGCCATTTCAACTACGACGCTGCCAATTTCCAGTTCAGTTGGCTGTCGCAATGACAATCAATAAAGCGCAAGGACAGACGGGCCATAAACTAGGATTGTACTTGCCACAACCTGTGCTCTCGCATGGACAACTGTACGTTGCATTGTCTCGAGCAACTTTAGCACAAAGAATCAAAATTCTCCTTGATTATCAAGTTCACGAAGACGTGTATGTTCTAAGAATGTGGTCTATTAAGGCATTTCTACGTAAGATTGTGTATGTTCATCCCTTTTTTACATCCCTTTGTGTGTTAAAGGATCCAAAATAAAAATAGAATAATACAACTTGAATTGCGAATCGTATTTGTATTCATAAGCTGCAGTTGATTTGCCCACTGCTCGGTTGTGACAAGTACAACAGCCTTGCCCGGTTATCATCTATCGTCAGCGAAGAGACGGGCATTGACCTAGTTGAATATAAATACCGTCAACTTCTACTTCATTCACTTCACTATAGTTACATTATGTGGTTGGCCATTTGGGTCCATCAGGATTCTTACTTATCTCATCAGGCGGAAATGATTTTTCAAATAATCAACTAATTTGCAGTTGAATAAATTTCTGCCATAGAATCATTTTGTAAGTTTTTCGAAACTATTACGAATTTTTAATTTTTTATTTCATTGTTTTTATCGTAATAAATTGTATAAGAATGAAGAGTTACTTAGCAACCCAAAGGTACAATTGAATAGCTGTAGAAAATATGATAGCATTTACGTAAAAATAAGATAAGAGGAAAAAAAGTTATTTCAAACCACGCTTTTATTCTTGTTTAGCAACAATAAACAACGGATGTATTTAACCGCGTCATAACAAATTGTTTGTTGTGGAAATTGGACAATTCCTAGTAATGAATTAGTACCATTAGAACACAAAACAGTGAACCGATTTGAAAATTTTTTAACGTGCATTGTCTTCGGTCCTGTGTATGTGCATCAACTTTCATCTTTCTAGCTTGTCGGGAAATTGCTTTAATATTGAATACATGATTTGACCCGGACACACAGACGCGGACGCACACCGAAAACCAAGCTAAATTAAAGCGTATAATAATAAAGATCACCATTTTTTTTTTCAAATTCTTAATCGTTAATAAATACAGATTCAATGTGTTTTTTTCAAAATTGTTCAAATCAATTGAGGACGTCGAAAAATATTCATTTTGTATTAAAATTTTATTTTTTTACACAAAATTTTTTTCTCATTCTTTTATGTTCTGCTATGAAATATAAAACTTTTACTTGTTATGTTTAGAATTTCAAAGCGATTTTAAACTAAAAACAAAATCAAAGATAATTTATTTGTTTATAACGTATTAAGAAATGGAAATTTTTCAAAAATATTTTGGGAATTTTAATACTCCATTAAATAATACCAAATTATAATAAAAGTTTTAAATTTCACGACATGTTTATTTTTGAGGACCCACTTTGAGAATTCTTACCCACCTGGGGATTCCCAGCACGAAGAGCAGTTTGTCGACGAAAACGACGCGTTTATTTTCTGCAAAGGTGACGATGGAAAGTTTCGATGACATAAGGGAAAGATTCGATTTTCTTCGAAACGATGACGAAATATGGCAAAATTTCGCAAGGTTTTAAACTTCGCGAGGTATTTAGGGGTATAAGTGTTGAGATTTCGACATTTTGCATGAGGAACTTATATTCATTTTGATCCACATAATAGCGCTAGGTACTTATGATTCACCAATTTACGGAGGTTGAGTCAAAAGTAGTGGTCGATCACCGCGCAAACTTTTAAATGGGCACCAAAGAGGAACCACTCATTGCTAATCTTCAAAGTAGAGTCCATCATGCTCGATGGTCTTTATCCGATGATCAGCCAGTTGACGGATGCCCTCGCGAAACTACTCCTCCGGTTTCTGGTTAAAAAAGTCACGCACGGCGTCTTCAACCTCACTGACATTGGCGAAGCGCTGTCCACGAAGGAAGTGCGCCATGGACCGCAAGAGATGGTAGTCGGAAGGTGCCAGATCGGGGCTGTATGCCAGATGTGGCAGAACTTCGATTTTTTCCAGCAGTTGACGACACACCTTCACCCGTTGTTGTGCTTGCGCGGGCGTCAGCTCGTGGGGCACAACTCGGCAGCTCCTGTTGACCTTTCCCATGGCGTGCAGATATCGAACCACACTCGATTGTGATGTCCCAATGTCCGCCGCTAGTCCACAGGTGGTGCTACCTGGGTTGGCTTCCACTTGTTGCCGTAGGGCTGCGTCATCCACTTTTTTGGGTCTTCCGCTCCTTGGTGCATCTTCCAGGCCCATATCTCCAGACGAAAAGCGGGAGAATCACCGTCATGCTGTCCGTTCATTGGTCACACACTGACCTTCCACACTGCAAATTTCGGCGGCTGCTGCTCGCCCGCTGGTCCCCTTTTTCCAATAGTGACGAAGGAACCCGCGTATCACCAATTTTTCTGCCATATTTTTACAGTGGCTGACGCAGGTGGTCTATGGCATTCAAATTCGTACTGACGTTTCTTCCCACTCTTTTCTCTTAATAAACTGCGATATACCCTTGTGGTAAATGGTCTTCGCTCAGAATTCGTCAAACTCTAACCCCCCCCCCCC
>JAHWFO010085061.1:523089-544695 GCA_023313115.1 Rhysida immarginata
TGTATAAGTTGTAGCGCCCGCCCCCTTTTATTATCTGACAGTGTTGTTTTTTTTTTAAATTGTTTCCTTCAATGAGAATTAGATACATTTAAAAGTTAGGTTTGAATCTCAAATTTTTTTTAGTGAGACGAAAATTAAACTGAAACGAAAGTATTTTTTAAAGGAAAAGAAATATATGTCTTAACAATGAAAAAAGAATTTCTACCATTGTGTGAGTAATTAGCGCTTTACAATAAGAGGTTGAGCGACAGTAGTATGAAACAATGCGAGGCTAACGAGAAAGACAGGCTCCGGCACTGAAAAGTCACCTGATCAAGATAGGTCTTCTTAACAATGTAACTTTCATTGTTTCCATCTTGTATTTTATCAATCAGTGTTTTTTCCTTTGTTGGAAACAATGAAGGTTGGATTGTCGCTAGACCCATTTTGATCAGGTGACTTTTCAGTGCCGTAGCCTGTATTTCTCGTTAGCCTCGGAAACAATGAAAATGACGTTGTAAAAAGTAAAAAATTATAAGAAAAGGCTAGGAATAAAGATATGGAACTGGGAAGAGCTCCTTTTTGAGGGATAGGCAATGGACCGAGAGCGGAGACGATTCTTCGACGGTCTCTTCCCGATTGAACTTTTAATTAATGAACTTACCCGTTGGTTGTATTGAGAATTCTTGCGATTCGTTAGAACAGACTGCATGGCAAATCGTTGTTACCTCGCCGAAATCGTGAAACTCTGTTTAGTTAAGTGTAACGCCCGTTGTTAATTATCAATTATTAACTAACCATAGAAAAACTGAATTTTACCGAAGAGAAATAATTTGCCTAAGATAATTTGCTCCCTAATGTGTGTTATGCTGAATGCTAAAGAACTGCTTATTTATTGCGCATACGTTTACCGACCGTCCGATGAGTTTCAGCCGAAGGATTGGCAGTCCAGACTAGATGTCCGTTTTACGACACATGGATGAAGACAAGGTAAAACCTTTTACTATATCTTTGGTGGGCAGTGACGTTGTGATTTGCTCCGTAACGATTAATGAATTACCGACCCGATAACAGAACTTAACTGAGAGAAAGTGATTCAGAACTTACCCGATACCAGAAATGACCTGTAAAAGTCGAATGATCAAAATTAGTTCGAACATAGTGAATTAAAGCTTAAATTTGAAAAGATTGATAATTGCGAGGATAGAACTTACCTGCAGTTTATACCTTAAACCCATTTCTTCCGATATGACGACATTTGTCTTGAAGATTCCGTCAGGGACGTCTGCGGTATCCTTCCCCACTAACTCGTTACCCTACCCTATCTGTACCCGAATGAATGATAGACGCGAAAGGTAAAACCCCACCTGCCCCCGTGTAGTCCCCGTTAATTTTCCTTAAACTTGATTCTGCTTGGATAGTGAAACCCTGGGCCCCGTGTACGTTGAGAAAGACAGTGTTCTGTGAAAACATTTAACACGATGAAATACTTGATGAATGGTTTTGATGACGTTAGATACGTAATGATTAACTGCACCGTACCTTTACCTTATTGAGACTTCTTACGATCGTTTTAAGTGACAACGGTGTTAAAAAATACATAATTAATGTTTAACCCCGAATGGCTGGAAGACAGACAATTTGTCAGTGAGTGATGCTGATTTAACGAACAATTTTACCCTGAACTTTATCAATTACTTGTTAAGATACACTTTACGTGTCAAAGATTTTGCGGTATTCTATTTTCTTAATTCAACTTGTCTTTAATTAATTTTTTTAATTTTTGTATTCGCCCTTTGGAGGTCGATTTATGATACAAGAATAAATGACCCTGTAGACTCATCCAGATTAAGGGGGACGAATCCAATAGTGTGTTTATTGCTTTATTCATTTAGTCCGTTAGTTGATAAGGAGTAAAGTTATGATAATTGATTTAACGCATAGGCCTACTGGATGGTGATGTTGGTGATATTTTGGAGTTTGTTCTGGATTACATAGCCAACCCCTACAATGTATACAAGGTTTAAATTAAATGTTGTGTGCTACGGAGGGTTGATTCAGATAAAATGAGACGACTTTAAACGCCGCGTATGACCTTGACGGAATGTGATTTGCAGGACTCGTCCACTATTCATAGGGATTAGCTTTGTATACACAAGTTGTTGTTATTTGGGACATTTCGTGCTGAAACATGGCTTCCAAAATCACAGCTTTTTGGGAAGGGTATATGATTGGCCTTTCCGACGCTAACTTCAGTCTTTCGGGCATTGTGGAATTATGCAAACGAAATGGTATTGTGGTATCTAAAGCTACTGTGGGTCGAATAATCAAAAAGAACAAATTGCGACCATCTAATGAACGTGAACGAGCAGAGAAGCAGACCAGAAACAAGCCCCAGCCAACACGCCCAGCTCAGGTGATGCGAGAAATCCGGTCTGAAGTGCTGAAAGAAAATCCCCCCACACAAAGAAGTCTAGCCCAAAGAAAAGGTATTTCACAGGCAACAGTCTCCAGAATAATTCATGATAATCTTGGGCTGGAGCGACGTCATAAAGCGCAAAAGTTTAGATCCACATGGACAAGGCATCAAGCCACACTGCCAAGTCATCTGTGGCTTCCTACAGGAAGATGGAACAGGAGACGGGCATACGAGTTATTCCGTTCTCTCATGGTGCCTGTAAAATCTCCTGACGCATCACCGATGGATTTCTGTGGTTTTGGTCTCCTGAAAGGACGGCTCGGAAGACGCCGACCAAGAACCGTTGATGGGCTATGGAAAGTGTGTCAGAAGGTGCGGAGTCCCTCAAAATCAGCCTACTTTAGTAGAAATTACGGTGCCGGGCGATAGTCCAACAACGTGGCTCTCACATCGAACACAACCGATGGTATTACACCATCGTAACAGAACTGCAAAGTCGTCTCATTTTATCTGAATCAACCTTCCGTATATGGAAGATCGTTACAGGCAAATAAGACGAAAATGTTCTTGGGAAGTTTTTTAATAGACGGCTTACATTTCCAGAAAAATGACTTTGAAATGAGTTCATATCGGGCAGTGTGATTTCCTGCAGAACGTTGCCTGCGTCCGTAGTATCTTAATAGAAGAAGAAAGTATTGAACCAATGTATTCGACGGGTTATACTCGAAGAACGATGCATCTGATGTAATCGTGCTGAAGAGCGACGAATGTACGCAGAGAGATTTCCACAAGCACTTATCCTCAATGGAAAAATATTTCAACGTTTGCATCTTCAGATTTGATATGAAGTAATTACATTGCTGTGTGGCTTCACAACCGCATTACCGCCTTGTCAACCGCATTACCCAGTCCCGGTTCGGAAAAGTCACCTGACCACTATACGCTGACCAAATAAGCCAACAAAATATTTTTAACAATGAAAAATAACTTATTGTTAAAATTCGAGATTGAAACAATGAAGGTTACATTGTTACTCAGGTGACTTTTTCACGCTGGGGCGTGTCTTTTGGTTTGGTTGGTATTGACGTCCCTTTCAACTACTAAGGTCATATCAAGAATGCAAATTTTGCCTCGCAAGGGTTCTTCAACGTGCAGACGCTAACGACAACACGGGATCAAGGGCGTGTCTTTCATTAGCTACGCACTGCCACGAGGCTAACGAGAAAGACAGGCTACGGCACTGAAAAGTCACCTGACCAAAATAGGTGTAGCAACAATGTAACCTTCAATGTTTCCATCGGGGATTTTAACAAACAGTATTTTTTGTTTGTTGGTAAGATACCGGATTTACTATAGGAGCCGTTCCTGTTATGAAAACTGGAAGGGGAGCGCCGTTATAATTCGAGAACCATCAATCGTAGCAATTCTCCCAGTCGGGTGTGCGAGGAGTGATCGGCTGGAAATTCAGATCGAGGCAAGAGGAGAAGAAGAAAGGAAGAACTTCGTGGAGCAATGTCTCGGGCAAACGTGCAAAAACAGCAGTGCCGGGTCAAACAGATTTGCATGGAGGATACGGATATCTAAGTTCGATGGTCGACATCAAGAACCGTTGGTGAAAAGCGTTCTCGACGGAAGGAGCGAACTTCGAGAGGCGGAAGGCGACGGGCGTTCACTAGCTTCATTCAGCGGACGTAGCGTCGAAACTCGTCCGCCGAACAACGAAGTGACTTCGTGCATGAAATGAAGCAGAGGCGTCAAAGAGAAACGGCTATCAACGGTGTGCCGTATCAATAAAAACCCGTAGAAGAAAGCCCATGCTCAAATCTGACATCGGTGGCGGCCCAATATTGGACTGAGAGACTGCTAATTGAAAGCGGAGACCTTTAGTGCTGCCTAAATTATCACAGGTTAGCGTGTATATTCCCATTATGATTAAGAGCGTACTGCTCCGCTAATGTCGGTAAAGTTTCATTTAGAAGAGGAGCTGAATCTTTGTGTTTACCGATTTCTCGTTTTTGATTGCTCCAAATTAAGTCTACGGCGTAATACTGTTATTTGCGCATGAACAATTTTGATAGGGCATGGTTTGCAATTTCTATGTTATGACTAATATTTTTCTTGTTATTATTGAACGGCTTAGGCCACGCAAATTCTGATACTAGCGTGACGTATGATTTGTCGTTATATTGAAGTAGTCTTAAGACTTTTAAAGCCAGTGTTCTGACTCCATTATTATTGAATCTTTTTTACCTTAGAGATAGTCGTGTGCCGGAGTTAAGCTGTGTCATATATTTATTTGGACTGTTAAGTCAAGATTTATACTTACCTGTTAAGACTATAATAATGCCAATATATTTTTCCGACTAAGACTTACCGAATTGAGACATTCTTGTATTCAGAAGTAAGTTCCCGTTTGTTAATTGTTTAAAAATGTTCATTGTTTTATCCAAATCTAGTGATTTCGTTTAGCTTTCTTTATTAATGTAAAGACATGCTACTGTTGAGTTAGTTAACCTTTATGCGTTTTCATAACAATTGCTTTAATATTATTTGATATACTTCACAAAGTACAGCTGGATTGGATTATTAGAATTCTTGGCGTCGACTACTAAGGTCATTTTGCGCCTTTTACAAAAGAATATCTGTACGCAGCCCGGGACAAACACTAACACCCATGCCCACGGTGGGATTCAACCCACGACCAGGTGGAATCGAGAACTAGAAAGCCTAAGCCCTAGCCCTCTCGGCCACCTGGCCAGACAAAACGAAGGTTCTTTATTTAAGATAGTGTTGCTTACGTGCTATTTTCTTCTGTGTTTTGCTTTGTGTTAATTTTGCTAGCACGAGCTTATATGTTTGTTACCCGTTCCGAGAAAAGGATGCATTGTATGTTTTTCTTATTGAAGTCTATTCAATTGCTTTATCGTAACCTTTAAGTCAAGTTTGTTATTTGCTTCTTTTGTTAATTAAAATTAATTTGTTTACAATTTTGCAAACCTACAATTGGTGTCCAATTAGTCAACTTCCATGCGCATAAATTTGCACGTGACAATTCCACTGAGGCAACGTTTAAGCAACTGATAGCATGCGTTAATGGCGAATGCTACACACAGTTATTCAACTGAAGGAACACAAAGGAACAAGTAGCAATATTTTTAGCACATATTCACACACCTATTGTAGAAACAGGCAACACTAGAAAACTTGTAGCATGCGTTTTGTCGTTTAGTGTTGCCTCAGTGGAATTGCGCCTTATCGGCTTACAAATATTCAATGTGCCGTCCTTCATTCAGCAACACAGCCTTTTAATACCATTTGAAAATATGCATAAACTGATGTCTGTAACCCGAAAACGGCACCTTGGTCAAAAACCGAACATTTCTAGCATTAATTTTTTTTTCCTGGAAAAGAAAAATCCGACTTTATTTTAATTGTTTTTGTACAAACAGAATCTTTTTATCTGTATTCGTGTGAGAATTATTGAGTACTAGCAAAGGTACCCGGCGTTGCCCGGGATAATTACACATGGATGTAAACAGAACAATCTCAAAAAATTAAATTAAATTTTGCAATATCTTAAAAATAAACACATGAAAATGCTTAGAATTAATACAGTAAAAATTCTTAATGAAAATTCGAAAAAAATCTTTTTAAAGGCTCACAATGGCTGACCTCTCCAAGGATGCCACTGCTATTTTAAATAATTTCTTACTCACGTAATCTTACCTTAGATGTATACTTAGTGTTGTTGCAATTTCCACTCTTCTCTCGATGTATTGAAGCAAAATTTGGCCATTCATCACTTTGTGCAGTCTAGCGGTCGCGGATTCTTCTATTTACTTGCTTCCCATTTGCTCAATACATCACGGAGCTAAAGGAATGCTTCCTCTGTCGTCTTTCCACTCTTTCTCAATAGTCTGCTAACTCTCCATTATCTCCATTTACTGATCATTTTTAAAGATTTTCAAGAAATTGTTAAGTACTAAGAACTCTCTTTTCTAAGAAAAGCCTGAATAACAGGAATTTTATGCATTGTTACAAATTGAAACTTATCCATATTGCATCATCATTTTATGTTCATTGTTATAATTCTTGGAAAGAATTGCTTTATCATTGCATCATCATTTTGAGCTCATTGTTATTGGTGAATTGCGTGTTGAAACCATTGTTGATACCTATTGTTGCACAAACTTTTATTTGCATTGTTGGTCATGAGATATATATTGTTGGTCCGTGCAGAGTGTTTGTGAATTGCGTGTTGATACCATTGTTGCAAAAAGTTTGTCTTGCATTGTTGGTCATGCGATATTTCTCATTAATATGCCTTGCCATAACCATGAATATCGATTTTTTATCGATAATTATTATTTTTTCGAAATCTGAGGTAGACAGTGACCTTCCTCATGCTTTGAAGGTCATGTATGCGAAATTTTATCAAGATCGGAATAAAACTGTAGATTTGTATAAAAAACAGACCCACAGACAGACCCACAAACATCCTTCTTTATATATATAGAAGAAGAAGAAAGATAGATTTACGTTTTTCGTAACTTTTGGATCACCCTGTATATGAAAGAGGGAAAATCTGCTAATTAACGAAAGCAAACTTATGACGTAAACAATGCGCTGAAAAGAAAAAAATTATTAGAATAAGGTACTTAACTTATGGGCCGGCTTATTAAAATTATTTCGTTTGACTCAGGTTATTAATTACTTTGACATAGTCATTTTACAGATATTTTAATTGCTTTGGTGATTAGAAGTTTTAAACACATTTTAATGGTCATCTGGATATCTATATTCTGCCCTATTTATTAATAAAAAAATATGAAGATGGAATTCAACCAAGATTGTTGATCCATGAGTTGAATGCTCCCTTTTTTTTATTGAAGTTGATGTTCATATGCAAAGAGACGGTTTTTATAACATATATCGCTTTCAACGAGGGGAGACCGAAAAAGAACATCGATCGAGAACTCTAAGTAGAATATTATTAAATTTTAGGAATATTTTGAAATTATTCCAGCAATTTAAAAATAAACCGCTCAACACCAAGCAAATCAGCTAGTAATAGATAAGTTCCGAGTGGTATAAGCTTGAGTCGAAATTATTCATTAATATTATAAGATCCTATAATGCTAGTGACAGTGTTTTTATTAATAAAAAGAAAATGTTAATTTAAAAAAATTATATTCGTGTGAAGGGATAGTCAGTACAATATTTATAATCTTAGTAACCTGATCAATAATGATCAACTTTTTTAATCACTTTATTCATTATTGTGCATTATATCTTTTATACCATTAAAAGTTTGCTTTTATTTTACAATCATTCAAAGAACTAAATTTGCTGCCTTAAATATTCTGTTTTACATTTAATTTTCAACTTTAAGAGTTCTGCATAGGCGAGGTCAGTTCAGTACAACTCAGTAGAGAATTACAACATGGGGGCATGTTTGTTCCTAAATATTTCCGCTCTAGCTAATTATTACCTTCATTAACGCTCTGTGAAGCATTGTCAACGTAATTTTACAGGTTTAAAGCAATAAGACCTTTTCTTCACTTTGCAATGAAGAGCTCGAATTGTGCTTTGCGACTTTCTCCGTAAAAGAATATTAGGATAATCCTTTCTATTTGTATTCGTATTTCCTACAATATGCAGTCTCTTTATTCGTTCTTATTCATTAAATTTATTTTTCATTGAATTTTTATTTTAAGATTTTTTCTTATTAATTTTCTACAGGTTCAGTTTGAATAGTATAGCATTTATGATTCGTGTTTCGCAAAATTATTGTTCTTAGCCTAAATAATTAAAATGAGTTTTTCTTATGTAATTTTCGATTTTTTTCTCAACTTTTGTCAATGTTGTGTAGCGCTTAATTCTCCTTGATATGATCGAGGTTATCGACATTTCCAAGGCAAGATTAGCATAGGCTTATCTCTGTGATTCGTAATTTTATTTTGGGCGTTGCATATCTTTTAAATTCCATTTTTATGATATTTCATTTTTGTTGGAGTTATCAGTAGGATTTTAAATGTGCTTTTTGATACTCTATATGCTGATTTGTCAAATTGGTGCATATGGTTTATTGCGTTTTTCTCTCGTTAGATCCTTGGATTTTGTTATACTGGGTGATCCAAAAGTGTGTTACATTTTTTTTACATTGTTAACGAAATTTTCAGTGTTTGCTTTCCAGCAAGTCAATGCTTTCATAAGAATCACGAGGCACGCGTAAAACAATGTAAAGGACAAGAATTCGTCACGGCAAAACAATTATTAGTTTCATGAAAAAATGTAACACACTTTTGGATCACCCGGTATATGTTCAGTTTTCTTAATATGCCCATTAAATAATACGATCCTCTTTATTTGCATTCACCTCTTCCATTTTTAAGCAAACGAATTTTTAAGTGCAAAAACCTGCTATTCTTAGTACTCTGATAACTAAGTATGGGGAAAAGAAAAAATAATAGATTAACAAGTATATAACTTGTAAAACGATTTCAAATATGCTGAAAAGAAGAATATAAAAATTTGTTGTTTTATATACAGTAATATTTTATATTAAGCAATGGCGAAAACTGCATGCCAATTTACGTATTCGATTGCAGCATTAACACGAATCTTTCCAAACATGCGCGAAATGAGAAATGAAATGCTCGCACGTCTAATGTTTTAAACTTCTGCGCCAATGTTCTTCCCACTGCTAGAGCCATTCATCCCTACTTTATAAAAGTTACCATAAACGTTTTCATAAGCATAGTCTGGAAAAATCTTGTAAGCATTCCAAGGAGCTTTACCTGTGACGCAGTAATTTTAAATTTTAAATTTCAATATTTCACTTTTACTTATAGTTGTTTTAATACTACCTTTGATTCTCTCCACACTCACATCTGGTTTATTGCTTCACGTTCACGTTAAAACACAAAACAATACAAATTCCTTGTCTCGTACAACGATGCAAATGCACAACAGTTATTAGAGTATTAACATGAACATTTGAGGCAGACTAGGTGTACACAGTGGGCAGATCAGTAAGTAAAAAATTGCAAACTCAAAATAAAATGTATGTTGTCGATTATAAAGTTACTAGCTGATTACCCGCGGCTTCGCCCACTATGGTTGAAAAAAAAACTGTTGTGGGCATCACAGTACTCCCTTGTACGAAACTAAATTGAATGCTTTTTTGGGGGAAAAATTCTCATTATTATTCTTGACAAACGAATTTCTGTTTCTCTCTTTGTTGACTAAAAACTACAAGTGTTGAAACAAATTTTGCTAGCCGTTTCAAATAAAGTTCTTCAAATTTAGTTCTCCAAATAGAGTACTTTAAACACTGACGTCAAACAGTCAAAGTCTGACGTCACAAACTGCTGCACGTAATCAAAACTCCATAGACATGAAAGGAAATCAGTTGGGTAAACGACCAAAAAACAAATTTGGACCAGCCTACTGCAATCAAAATGCGAAGTGCACAACTACATGTTACAACAGTCCTAAATACAAAATTTCAACATTCTACGCCTAACCGTTTTTGAGAAATGTGAGATACACACACACGTACGTACACAGGTACGTGAAGACGTCACGATGAAACACGTCAAAACTGATTCAGGGATGGTCAAAATGCATATTTTCGTTGAAATCTGAAAAGCGAAATTTTTCGCGATTACAATGCTTCCTTTACTTCGTACAAGGAAGGAAAAATACGTATTATTAAAATTAAATACGTATTATAATTAAATACGTAGCAATTATACGATTACATAAAAAATTTCACAAAAATCAGCAAAATTGTTTTAAGAAAAATAAGAGATTATATAGTAACAGAATATATTAACTATCCACCTTGCAATAGTTCTGTAAGGGAGAGCATGATCTCCAACAGCTTATACAAGTTTTGCTTGACACTCCCTCACGTTTTGACCACGAAGCACTGCTATTTTTACGTACATATATTATTCTAGCCGATTTGGATATATTGTTCAAATATTGTAATTGGCAGTTATTTACAAAAAATTAATAAATGTTAGTTAGGCATAAAGGTCCATTATTTTGACATAGAATGTGTTACTCGAATGCCTTATGGTACACTATTTTTTTGTCAGGCCATTAGGATCATAAAGAGATTGCCCTTGTGCTCTAGTAATCGTCAATGCGAAAACAAATCGCACAGGAATTTGTAACCTAGATAATTGTTGTCTGGGTGAGAGTGGAAATAAAATTAGTGACAGTCTTGTACCATTGCATAATTTGGAGGTATCAAAATTTCTCAATATAATTACTGCCCCTACTTTCACATGGAACTTATGTGGTGGCATGCCAGGTGGGTTCCAATGAATTTAAAAATCCTGTGGGTTAGTTTTCAGCTTGCTCCTGATCCATAATGGTATCAATAGATTTATATGTAATGCAAGATCTTGGCAACTCTTGCAAACTGATGTCGTTTTGTATTTACATTCTCATTCTGAATTTTACATTTATTTTTCGGTCTTATCTCTTAATTATTATTAAAATTATTATTGTTATATGTCTGCTCATTAACCCTGTTTTGGGTTTCGGCCTGTTGGGGTCAACACGGGACCTTTCCCTCTGGTTTATCTGGTGGGATATTCCCCGTTGTTGTTACATTTATTAAGAAAAATTAAAATTCTGTGGTGCAAGAATTGTACGTCCTCAAAGCCACTGTTGGTCTTCAATTTTTGTGGCTATGTTCGGGAACACCTTATGTATAATTATTTCTCGCACCGACGACAACAGAAATCAGGTGAGAGAGAAATTAAACCTGAGGCAATTGTGGATAATTTTTCATCTCCAAAACTGAGTAGTTGTTTACAAATTTTGAGTGTTGTCACCAAGAATACGCACACTCATATTCGTAATTAATTTTTTTGTGTGGACAAATTTCCAAATGGTGGATACTCTGAGGCAAGCACTGAGTTCATCTGTAGATGTTTTTTGTGGATTAATTGGAAGGGTTTGGCGAAAATCTTCTGCGAGAAAAACGACACCCCTCCCATTTTTTTTTCCCAAGATCCCTTAGGTTTCTCATTGTTAGATCTATAAGTATTTGTTACGTTGTACGATTGTTGAAAAGTTTGGATTGTAGCCAAATTCATGCAATAGAAGGGGCTTAACCAAAACCGCCTAGAGATAAAGCCTGCTCACGGAAAAATCATGCATTGTTACATCGCCTACGGTAGAGACAATTTCGGGCATGTTATTCGTTGAAATATGATTAACAATACCTTACCGTGGGTGAACGAACACCTCCTAAAGAGAAGGCCTGCGGACAAAAGGTGTATACATTGTTACATCATCATCAAGCGGCAAAATTTAGGGCTTATTATTGGTAGAAATACGATTAACAGTAGCTGCTTGATGGATCGTACACAGCCCGTGCACAACATGAACTGCCCATACACAACATGCATAAGATCATAACAGTCGCTAACAATTCATAACAATAATTATTTGTTGAAAATAATAGGCCTAACATCAATTAGCTATTTTTAACAATTGGCCTAACAGCAATTGTTAACATTGGGGTGAACAGTAATTAGCTTTGAAGTATATATAATAGGCCTAATATTAATCACCTCCTGATAACAATAGTTCTAACATTAATCAGCCATGTTTTACAAAAGGCCTAACATTAATTAGGCATTTTTAACAATATACCTAACATTAATTAGCCATCTTTAACTATATGCCTGACATGAATTTGCCATTTTTAACTCTAGGCCTAACAATAATTAGCCATTTATAAAAATTAGCCTAACATTTAGTCAGTTTTTTAATATAGGCCTAACATTAATTAGCCATTTTTAATAATAGGCCTAACGTTAATAAGCCATTTTTAAAAATCGCCCTAACATTAATTAGCCACTTTAACAATAGGCCTAATAGAGAGTAATCTCGTGACGTCGCTGTCTCGACACACTGCCCAAGCCGCCATATTGTGGGGCAAACCGTGGCTGAGAATGCAGGGATTGCTTGCATTGAGATGCAACTTAGGGTCATCAACCAATAAATTTGCGTTGTTTATTTACGAGAAACAATTAGATTATCCTTCAAAAAGAAGACATTAAAAAACTTAAATTTGGCGAAGGAATTTATATAAAAGACCCTTAAGCAATGAAGGAAGATGAGTGGATGAACGATCCTTCACTTTGGCCCTATGTAGAGTACGCAGACGTTTACACAGGGCCGCCGCCAGGGGGGGGGGGGGGGACAAACGGGACTCTACTCCGGGGCCCCAACGGAAGTGGGGGCCTCGTCAGCCACGCTTGAAAAGGCATCAGGCACGAGGCAGAGCCCAGAGGAGCCCATACGTACCCAGTTGTCAGGGGCCCAAACATTTCTGGCGGCGGGCCTGGTTTACAACTATCTCATTGAAACTGCGGGAGTATTTAATATGCATGGTTCATTCGTTTGTTTGGCCTTAAAAATTTCCATATTTTCCGAGCTACTAAGTTTATTATTGTCTTTGGATTAGATTAGAATTTCCATTGTTTCATCATTTTTTTTTTAACTTACGATCTGTGTTCTCTATACGTGAAATTGTCTACCCGTTCTTCGTATGTAAAATATGTCACATCAGTTGCAGGTTAATTTGTAAATTTCACTATTATCAAAGGTGTTAATTGGTGTTTGAAAATAAATCAGATACGTTAAATACTCAAATAGACTTATTAAACAACTTAAAGATATCTTAAAATAAATTTCCCAACAATGGAACTTTAACAATCGCTTTACATCATCACAATTTACTATTGAATACAATGAACAACTCTGAAAAATTTTAATATCATTTGATTCTTGAAGATGATGAAAAATGGAAATAATTGTTGGGACTTTATATTTTATTTAAAGAACTTACTATTGCAAATATTTGTTAAAATACCGGGTGGGCAAGAAATAACGAGAGGTGTTCAGAGCTCGCTAGCGGGAATTCTATTAGGCCAAATGCAGTACATTTTGGTGTATATACTTAGTGGAACATGCAGTTTCGATTTCTGCAAAAAAAAGTACCAAAAGTCGCCATAGGGGGCGCTTATTTCAAGAAAACAATGAATACATTTGCATAAGCGCGTTCTGTGTTGAGCAATCATGACAATAAAAGGCAAGGCTGAGGATTTCCCATCATTCACGAACGAATGGCCTGACGATGACGCTTGCTCTGCCTGACCGGGCGATATTAGTCAAGTTGTTTTATCAGAAGAGCGACAATGCAAGTGCTGCCCTTCGTGAATTCCGGCGATTGAAAACGTTACGAAGAGGACCGATGAGTACAACTAACTTACGGAAAATGATTGAATCTACCGGAACTCTAGGAGTGCAACCAGGCCGGGGACGCAAACAAATCAGGCAGCAACACGTTGAAGAAGTTGCAACTGCTGTTGTGGAACAGGTTGAGATGACTACTGTGCAGGGTACCAGCAATGCACACGCAATAGCACGCCAAACAGATATCCCATATTCGACGGTGAGGAAAATATTGCATAAGATATTAACATTTTATCTCTATAAACTCACACCTGTTCAACAATTGCTTCCTGGAGATGAACGTACCCGAACTGACTTTTCGTTGAGATTTTTAGCACATGGAAGTGGATGGTGCATGGCCATGGCAAATTTTATGGAGTGATGAGGCACATTTTTATTTGAATGGTGGAATAAATACCCACAAGTGCCGTATTTGGGCTGCATCAAATCCACAAGTGTGTCTGCCAACTCATATGCATTCACCGAAACTAACAGTATGGTGCGGCTTTACTGCTTCTTTCATCATCGGCCCGTACTTTTTTGAAGAAATCCGTCCCCGTGGACCGGTGACTTGTTCCGTCAATTCTGCCAGGTATGCCGATATGTTTGAGAATTTTGTGATACCACGATTGCAGGAAAAGGGTTGTCTGGATTCTACCATTTTTATGCAGAATGGTGCGCCACCGCACATCGGACGTCAGGTGCAGCAGATCTTGCGAGAACGTTTTTCAGACAACAGAATAATTAGTCGTGCATTTCCCATGGTATGGCCACCCAGGTCGCCTGATCTCAACCCTTGTGATTTTTGGTTATGGGGATATTTGAAAAGCCTTGTGTATCAAGCACATGTTCCTGACCTCTCAACCTTAAAGGATCAAATAACGTTACATATCAGACTAATTAATGCAGATATGCTGCGAGCTGCCGTAGAAAATGTCGTGTACCGCGTGCAGCTATTGGAACAGCACACTGGTGGTCATATTGAAACACACTTGTAATAAAAATAAAACATTGTTTATTGTTGTTACTAAAGTTGGTTTGTACGGTATTTGTTCATTTGACAATTAGGTATTCATTGTTTTCTTGAAATAAGCGCCCCTATGGCGAATTTTGGTACTTTTTTTTTTGCAGAAATCAAAACTGCATGTTCCACTAAGTATACACACCAAAATGTACTGCTTTTGGCCTAATAGAATTCCCGCTAGCGAGCTCTGAACACCTCACGTTATTTCTTGCCCACCCGGTATATTACATAACAGTACAAGAAATCTCCTGAAGAATTTCTTGAATTTACCCTTAACAAAATGCTGTCCACATGTATATGAATATTGGGTTGGTTTCCAATCGTTTCTATCCACGGCATTGATCCATTTTTCACGGCGATCGGAATCGGCTGGAAACCGGTGGAAAGAAATTTCATAATTTTTTTTTGGCCCGACTGAACAATGCACTGCTACGCACGTTCTCACCATTTTTAAATTGATGTAATTAATAAACCGAAGACACGGTTTAAAACATAAAATATTAGCAAAATCATAGAAACCTTAGCACATTTTGCCCCGCACACACGGCGCCCTGTGTCCACGGTTTTCAGAAACAGGCGTTTGTTATTGTTTACTGATTAATCTCAATAGCACTGAATTTTAAAAACGAAATGAGCAAGTTCATTGACAAAGCTTCATGAACGGCACATGCTCCAAGCTGACAACAATGCTTAAATTTTAAACAAAAAGTAACACTGTATTCACTTATGACTAATCAGTACAAATCGATTGATATATTACATGCCCTAAGTTCATATTCTTAACATTAGTGCACGTGCTTAAAGGGGTCCACGAAAGCGCGTCAAAAGTTGACACATCCAGTCACACACGCAGTAAAGTTCATCCATTTTCACGTTATCGCGCAAACGACGCCCGGCCGGTCACATAATGGCAGCGATTAAGCTTGTATTCTTATATACAGGGTGGTCAATAAGTCTGCCCCCCCCCTTTTATTTTTTGAACCGAAGCAGATATGTCAATTTTGATAAATCCAATGAATAGGAAGTTGTGGGTGGCCTATCCCATGGTGCACTTTTCATCATCCCAAATATGCAAATTAGGACACATTCAAAATTTATCTCAAAAACCGTAAGGGATAGAGAAAAAAACCCAATTGCAAACTTGTTCAGCATAAAAAAACAAACAAAACAAAAAAAATCATCCTAATCGGACCAACGGTTCTCAAAAAAAGTTAATTGCAAATGCTAATTGGCACTCACATTGCATTTGCATCTTCCTGTCCCCCCCTGTTGGGTTTTATCCACTAGCCCTTTAAATGCTGAATGGGGAAGAAACTGCCAATCAGGTCTGAATAATGGCAGAATACAGTAGAGAAGAAATGGTTGGTATGGTTTTATGTTTTGGATTTGCACATAATTACAAAGGTGCAGCCAGGGAATACCAAGTTAGATATCCCAATGCTAGAGTTCCCACTTGTAAGACAATTCGCCAGGTTGTTCAACGATTTCAGCAAACAGGAAGTGTCAGTCTTCAGATCCGGCAAGGTAGACCAACAACTCTCACATCAGAGACTCCAGCACAGCCATTTTAGCTGCTGTTTATGCTAATCCTCATTGTAGTACTCGATCAGTTGCTGAAGAAGCTGGCTGCAGTCATCAATCAGTATTAAGATTACTTCATATGCATGTATTCCACCCTTATCATGTCCACTGCCACCAAGGATTGATGCTAACAGACTACGATTTTCGTCTTGAGTTCTGCAATTGGCTGCTAAATCGCATCGACGAAGACCCAGGCTTTCTCAATTGGGTCTTGTGGTCAGAGGAAGCCAGCTTCTCTCGAGATGGTCTGGTTAATAAACACAAGTTCCATTATTGGGCAACAGAAAACCCTAGATGGTTACGAGAAGCTGTGCACCAGGTGAATTGTAGAGTGAATGTCTGGTGTGGAATCATCAATGGTGGATTGGTTGGTCCATTGTTCTACGAAGGGACGTTGACAGCTGCACGATATAGAGACATGATAATAAATGTTGTAGTGGCAGAATTTGCAGATGAGCTTCCTTTAGCATCACTTCGAAGGGTATGGTATCAACATGATGGGACTCCAGCCTATTCAGCGGCAGCTACTTGTGATCATCTCGATGCAATGTTTCCAGGTCAGTGGATCGGCCGGGGTGACCCAATTCATTGGCCTGCACGCGCACCAGATCTTTCCCTAATGACTTCTTTTTGTGGGGTTACCTTAAGGACAATGTTTATGCCACTCAGCCAACTTCTATGCTGGATTTGCAACAGAGAATTCAGACTGCCTGCCAATCTATTACATCTGATGTGGTAACAAGAGTGATGGCATCTTTGAAACTACGTGCTCAGTTGTGCATTGGTGCTGAAGGGCATCATGTGGAACATACCCTTTAGAGTGTTTTTTTTAGTTTGAGATGGTTATTTACTTTTTTTTAACTTTTTTTGGGGAACCGTTTGTCCGATTTGGATGATTTTTTTTGTTTTGTTTGTTTTTTATGCTGAACAAGTTTGCAATTGGGTTTTTTTCTCTATCCCTTACGGTTTTTGAGATAGATTTTCAATGTGTCCTAATTTGCATATTTGGGATGATGAAAAGTGCACCATGGGATAGGCCACCCACAACTTCCTAATCATTGGATTCATCAAAATTGACATATCTGCTTCGGTTCAAAAAATAAAAGGGGGGACAGACTTATGGACCACCCTGTATAGGGTGATGTAAAAGTCAGTAGACTTTATAAAACCTTATAATTATTAAACTATTTACAATAAAATGATGCGGTTTGCACAGAAATGCTCAGAAACACGGGGGATTTTTCTTTATAATGAAAAATATTTTTTTAGGTTAGTTACATTTTTGAGCAAAAAGTGGCGCTGGAGTTTTAAATTCGGCTTAAATTCAGTTTCTTGAATCTGCGAAAATCGCTGGTGTTGAATCGTTTCTTAAAGCAACATCAAAATAATATCCTTAGAGCCAAGATCATGCGCAATTAACTCATCTGCTTATTTCACGGATGAGAAGATTGTATTCTACATGATACTCCAGCGCCATCTTTTGTTCAAAAACGTAACTGATATAAAAAATATTTTTCATTGTAAACAAAAATCCCCCATATTTCTGGGCATTTCTGTGAAAACCGCATCGTTTTATTGTAAATATTTAATGTTTATAAGGTTTTAAAAAGTCTACTGACTTTGAATCACCGGTATATCACAATGGGAAAATCCGGGCGCAAGCTATGATGCGATTTTTGTATCTGAAGATCACTAACGACTCTTACTGTAGATTCATGCCGAGATAGAAGTAAAACAAAAAAAATAAAAACACATACGGGGACAATACTCCATCGTACGAGGCCGTGGCCAAGTGTAGGGCAGACTTTTCCAAAACGGCCAAATAATCCTGAAAATCGGACCTCCTCTCTGGAAGGCCTTCCATCAGTGAAGAATCGCAAATCGTGCAGCAAGCGGGGTTCTTCATCCTCGAAGATCGAAAAATCCCAGTTGAACAGATCATGCAGAAAATCTATATTAGTCTCAGCGCTGTTTTTAACATCTTGCACGCAAAACTTCCCATGATGAAAGATGTGTGTTACTCTAAACCAGAAAGAGTGCTGTAACAACACCTCCTAAAACTAAAGCCTGAGCACTGAAACGTCATATATTTTTACATCATCATGAAAAGGCATTGTTAATCTTATTTCTACTAATAATAAGCCCTAAATTATGACTTATGAAGATGTAACAACGTATGATTTTTCAGTGCGCAGGCTTTAGTTTTAGGAGGTGTTGGCTGTACACGAGTTTCTGCTAACTTTTTGACGCGATGCCTGATCAATCCGGACGACATTCTCGACTGCTTTCTCACAATAGGCGAATGCTGGATGTATCTCTACAATTCTGAAACCAAGAGGGATCATCTTTGTCGTGGAAGAATTCGTCCAGGGCCAAAACATGAACATTTACAACAAGGGACTCGGCAGCTGATTCATCTAGGTATGCGACTCTGAATGAGACATAATGAAGATTAAGGACTAATCGATCTTTCGCAGTAACGAAGCTGTCCATCGGTCTCGGTGGCTCAGTGGTTGCGTGATCGCCTCTGATGCCCGAGTATGCGGGTTCGAACCCGGCCGAGGACGACGAGGATTTTTCAGGGGGAAATCCTGAGATCACGCACTTCCTTCGGGAGGGAAGTAAAGCCGTTGGTCCCGTGTATTCGTTTGATGGCTGCACGTTGAAGAATCCTTGCGAGGCAAAATTTGCGGCCTCTATAACGCCGTCCTGAAATGACGATAGCAGTTGAAAAGGACGTTAATACCAAACCAACCAACCAAACGAAGCTGTCTTCCATCACAGAGATTGTAAGAAACCAATGTCCGCCTCTCGTATATTTCTCGGGCATGATAAAAACTGTCTGCCTCTTTGTAAATGATTAAAATCAGAAATAATAAGTAAAATTTTATAAGACTTTTCAATATACAGGGTGTCCGAAACGTCTAGCACTATAATATATATCACAGTCCAGAGGCGATGAGTGGATAGAACAAAAACTTCTTATGATCACCAACAACTACCATCAAGTTCGAGTAGCGCTACTGTCGTTTCAGCTTTAATGGCGGTGCAGTGAGGCAGTTAGCCAGCCAGCTCTAGGAACGCTTGGTGGGAAAAATGAAACAGGTAGAAATTTACCAAACGTTAACCAGCTAATCCTGCTGTAGCAAAAGCAAACTACTATTTTAACAGTAAATGGTACGATATTGTGTGCCAGTATGTTCTGGCAGTTATGGGCGAGAAAAAAAATTTGCTTTCATAAATCTCCTCGAAACAAAGCCCTCTATTTGGAATGGGTGGTGAAGTTGAAAATGGGAAAAACCCCCTGGCATTTTAAATATATACTGGATTATCAAGAAGCTTCACCGGTACTGAATAAAGGTGTACTAAAAGCATCTATAATGTACGTAATTTAATTTAAGTAAATGGATAAATGAATTCATCACTGAATGTGGCAGGAGTCGCACTAAACGCAGGATTCTTAAAAAGTAGGCGAGTGTACGAAGGCTACTGAAGCGTCTAATGAAAGTACAAGTACTATCTACTAAAAAGAAGTACTCGTACAAATACTCCTACCATTTCAGCGCAATAATTTCCGAGATACACTGACTAAACACGGTAGAAAGTTGCTAGGAAATGGGTCTCTCACGGGAATATAGGGGGAGTTCAAACCGTACGTATTATATGTAATCGTACAACTTTGTCATACGAAGGCGATCGAATCATCAAACAAGAGTTCGATGGGGGAGTAACTGTAATAGTCAAGGTATATAAAGATAATTCCTATACATTACCTTGTGTAATAGCGATAAAAACAATAACACCCGTAGGCGCTCATTCCTATACATCTTATGCATCTAGTGACTAAATCGGACCCACAGCAAATCTTTTATATTTTAAAACAGGGAATATGCTAACCTTTTTCTGTTTGATTCGCTATCTGAATATCTCTGGAAATGAAATGAAATTTTCACGAATACAAAACAAATAGTTTTAAACCGAGATAAGTAAAAAATGCTGGTTTTACATGGCCTTTCAATGTTGAGTCTATGGGAGCTGCTGCCGTCTGCCTCACTGCATAGAGCTAAATTTTCTCACTTGGAGGTGTTAGTTGAATCTGACGGTGACTATAGCAAGTGGATCGTGTGCTTTCCATTTCCAACCTCAAAAGTGACCTTCAAGGTCATTCAAACCGTAACTTTTTCCCTATTAAGAGATAGAAGAAAATTTCCAATTATGAACTTGTAGAGCACCCCAAAATTAGTCTAAATCCATGTTTACTTTATCTGATACATACAAAAATTGTGTGAGATAAAGGAGGATGAAGATTGGTTGGTTGGTTGGTTTATTTGGTATTAACGTCCTTTTCAACTGCCATGGTCATTTCAGGACGGCGTTATAAGGGCCGCAAATTTTGCCTCGCAAGGGTTCTTTAACGTGCAGCCGTCAAACGACTACACGGGACCAACGGCTTTACTTCCCTTCCGAAGGAAGTGCGTGATCTTAGGATTTTCCTCCTGAAAAAATCCTCGTCGTCCTCGACCGCGGTCGAACCCGCGTCCTCGGGCATCAGAGGCTATCACACAACCACTGAGCCACCGATGCCGATGGTTAAAGATTGGTATGCCACCCTCTCAACATCGTGTTGAGAGTTTACAGAAAAATCCATTATTGAGCGTTTTATTTCTAAACTCAAAAGAGTTGAATACTATATGTAATTTAAGTCCTTGAGTTCCAAAATCGAACATAGATTATTTTAAAGTATATTCAAAGTGTCAGCCTTTGGCTACAAAGCATAACTGTGCACGATAGGTGATTGTCTTTTGGACAGCTGTCATTGTCATGGCAGGAATTTGCCTAATGGCTACTTCAATTCGTCCTTGAATTTCACGCTATGTCCCCCAAAGGAAGAAATCTAAGGGTGTAAGATCTGGTGACCTAGGTGGTCATGAAACTGGTCCGTTTCTGCCAATCCTTCTTTTCGGAAACATTCCATCCAAATATACCCTTGCTGGTACCACAGTCCTGGACCTTCTGCCAATGGCAAATTATCTAGAAACTTTGTCAGTATTTCTCCCGGTAGCGCTGTGTTACTACGACTTGTGTCCCATAAATACCACACCAAACATCATTTTCCAGTTCACTTGGTGTGATGTTGGTCTCAGCCACCTAGGATTTTCCTCTCCCCAGTAGTGTAGATTATGCCTATTAACAGTACCGTTTCGTGAAAACTGGGCCTCATAATACCACAGAATCTTGCCTACGAACTGTAGGTCGTCATCAATTTGACAGAGCAGCCAGTCGCAAAACTCTGCACGGGAACCATAGTCTCGTAATTCCAGAGCTTGTGCACAAT